>JBAMJV010011406.1:0-55231 GCA_037951105.1 Echinarachnius parma | reverse complement strand
GAGCGAGCTAGCAGACGACGCGTATTACCGGAATTATTGTCCTATGGTGGGTTAAATATATTTAACCTATCCAGGCGCCGTGCGTAGTACGGGGCTGATCACAGTTAATGGTGGGTATAATTAGTGTCACTGGTGACATTTAACACGATAATGCCCAAATTGATTATCTATGAATCTAAAAATCAAAATTACAATTATTTTAGCCAAAATATCAATATGTTACCAAATCATACAAAAGTTTACGAAGTTAGGTACAAAACGTGCACATTTTGAATGGAAATTTACGTTTTTTACTCAACTTTGACGGCTTCTGACTGTTAGGGAAAAACTCCAACGAACACAAAATCCACACGATCACTTTATTCATATCCAGATTTACGTACCATACTATTTTTCAAAATAAGAAAAAATATTTTAAAATCATTTTTTTAGCCCTTTTTCAAAGTTAAAAAATACACGAAATATTTGATTATTTATAACTAATTTTTACGGTCAGTTTGTACAGCAAAAAAACATGTTATAATGTTGTTTTTCAAAGACATCATGTTGATTCATAGAAAATACATATTCATAAGTCATGCATATTCATAAAATCTGTTATTTGAAGGATTTCATTGGTTGTTTATATTTTGTAAGGGATTCTGTTATAAATTCTGAATGAAAATTTGAAGGATGCGAAAATGTCATTTCAGAGAGCAAACGCGCGCACAAAATGGCCGCAACCTTTTCAAATAATTATAATTCTTCTATAATATGTGATGGTTTTTCCCAAAAGAAAAAATGACGTATCATCTGCGTATTGCAATAATTTCAATTCAACTTTGTTATATATTTCCATACATTATATATACCTTTAATTTGTTTATTTTGTCTTATCTTTTCAGCTACTGATAATACAAATAATAAGGCCGATGGAGGGCAACCTTGTCTTATCCCTCTGCTAATCTCAAAACTTGCTGTTTCCACCCATCATTATAACAACACTGAGCTTTTTTACATCTTTATAAAGTACTACGCGTGTATAAATTGCAACGTTCATTCAAGTTCATAATAAACACGACCGCGCCGCGCGCGCCCCTGGATAGATCGCTCAGCTCCGATCCGCGCCGATGCCTGGATAACGGTATCCACGTGGGCCATGTGGGCAGCGCATGCACGGTACCATACCACACATAGAAGTCATGTAGTCTATGATCGAGACCCTTGATCGCATGCTGAACTCCGTCGCATCACTGCAGAGAGTCTAGGTTCTATACTTCCCCCATTATATCGCGTATTAACGCAGAGTATAGGAAGACTTGGCAAGGCGAGGGAATTCGAGTGGATTAAAACATTGATGTATTATTTTGTTCTGGGGACCTTGCTCTTACAAGCCCTTTCTTCCATGACTTGTTTAGAATATATATTGACTGAATATTGCACTTCAAATTTGTTGCTTATGTTGTTTGTTCTATTATTCTATGAACAAATATTTTTGTTTGTGAAACTGGAAATAAATAAAATGAACCTTGAGCCTTGAACCTTGGATTTTCCATCGAAAAAAGTTTTATATCGATGGGATTTTCACGGCGGGCATTAGTCTTCAATCGTCTTCAATATGAGTTGCATTATGGACATTATTGTACTTTGTGAATAAACAAAATAATGAACAAAGTGAGAATCCCATTGTAAAATGATAATGTGTTTCATTAGTGGGTGTATAGAAAGAGAAAACAACATTGATTAAAAGTGTTTTACAATAAACTACTTAAGTTTGAAGTGAAGAATTTCGGCTGACATTTGTAATTTGGTATGCAAAACACAGACTACGCTCTGAACCATAGAATAGAAGTATGACTCAACACTAGCACCCACTCGATACGTTCAACACAGTCGGTACGTGCCATGGTATGGTGCGCTGCGTATAGGTACCCTACTGTACTCGCGATGGGAGGATCGAGCCGGTGTGGCAGGGATAATTGTCCAGGTGTCCAGGGCAAATTAAAACAAGGGATATCTGTCAAAATCACTCCGTCAATGTGTGTTTTGTGTGTGTGTCACGTGTAAAAGCAATGTTTTGTGGCATATCAGTTTAATTTATATTTATTAAAGTTAATTTTATTGAATAAACACACAAAAAACGGTTATGATGCATGAGTGACGTCAAACGCTTCGATGTGACGTCATGAATGAGTTGAGTGTACATATTGAGTAAATTACTGTTCGTTTGATGTCCGTATGCATGTGTGTATGTCAGTATGTGTGTGTTGGGGTGTGTATGTGTGTCTCCGTCTGTATGAAGGCTCGAAAACGGACAAAATCAGGATTTTGAATCTGTCCGAATGACGTCACTGCCAATTATCCCTGGGCGGACACTTATCCCTGTCACACCGGCCAGAGCCGTATGATATGAGCGGAGCTATGTAGTGCTGCACAGAAATAGGGTGTTACCACTGACCTCTGTGTTACCCACGATATATCTGTGCATTGCATTTTGCATGCATGCATTGAATAATTCATCAGTTGCCAGTTGCCATCCTACGGTATAAAAAATCGCGTGCGTGCCAGCTACGATGCGCGCGTATTCACGGCACCGGCCGCGCGCGCCGGCCGGCGTACAGATCCACAGTATATGCCTAGGCTAGGCCGGCACACTGACCTCTAGAGGTCAGTGGGCCGGCACATACGTACCGTACCCCCCTTCGTAAACGCGTAGTATAGTACCGGGTTATACCATTACCAAAGTTTGGTTATTCATATCATACTTCTAATGGTTATTATATATTACGCGATATAATTAAAGGTGGTATAGTCGTCGCAGCCATCGAGTCGAGACTCGATCGAGAGAAGGACAAATTTATTTAGCCGGAATTCGAACTGTAGGTATCTCTTTTACCTTGATCTACCGCCTAGCCTCTCGTATCGTACGAACGAAGTACGGTACCAGCACTGGCAGTGTGAATAACCCATCAGACATCGATCAGCAATGCAGCATATCGACCATCGGCATCGATCGTGCATAGGAAATTAGTAGGTACCAACATTACGACACTTCTTGACAGTTAATTGACAGTGACAAAATAATCAACACTGCTGACAGATGCATTGATTTAGACATTGTTTGTAGTGACAGACACTGATACTCGGTGACACAGTCGAAGTCGAAGATAATAAATAGGGCAGTGCCAGTGAGTTGGAGCAATACTTTCACATCATTCGAAATATTCCGCGAAAATACGCGTCCTGAACTTGAACTTTGAAGGCTATACTAATATAGCAAGGGGTTGCAATACCGAACGGGTTGTATTACCGTACATGCAAATTCCAATAGGAAAAACGTTCGAATTTTGAAAGTTGAATTTGAAAGTCGGCATTAACGGAGGATAATAAATGGATGTTTAGCAAACATTTTCCACCATTTCCCGAAGAAAATAAGCGCCTTGAGGCGTTATACGCGCGTTTTGCCGCGCACCAGTGGCAGCGCGCATGTCAATGACATTCCCATGCAAAACATTCACGTTTGGTGCGTCCGGTTAATACAACCCGGTTTGTGCGCTACAAAAAATTCTGCTTTCTTGAAAGGTTGCCGTAAAAGTTCAATTTGCGTAAGTTTGCTGCTTTTTTCTACGAAATAAGTTATTAATTCTTTATCTTGAGAATATATAGATCACTTATTTGTGTTTTATTCATATCTCTGTTCTTCATATGTTGATCGTTTTCATGGCGTAAAGAAATGGTATCCGGTAATAGGACCCGATGTTATATAACTTGTATAAACTAAAGGCTAAGCTAAGCTGAGCTGAGGCTAATATAATTTAATAGACTACTAAGTACTAGTCAGTCACTAGTGAGTAGGTAGTGTAACTATAAGACTAAGAATAAATGTTTGTTGTTTGTGGTGGAACAATAACGATTTCAGTAATAAGACAGAGCAATCTTAGTTTCAGTTTCAGCAATCAAGCACTGAAGTGAAAGTCTGAACAAGACTCAAGGCGAAGCAGCATGTTGTTGTCACGTCTTGCATGGACAGGCCTACTCCTCGCATTGCACTTGGTACCTGTACGTCCAGGTAAATGAGAAACATAAATTGCCATGCATGCCAATGCAAGTTGTGGTCACGCTTTGTTTGGTATAGAATGTGTCTGTATAGTGTGTATACATCAAATATTTGTAAACTAATTTGACCGTAATATTTTCTGTATATTTTAAAAACATTTTAGCAATTATTTATTTCCTTCTTGCTAAGGACTTTAGTCTTTAGTAGGCCCCATCTCCTTAATTTAAAAAAAGGAAGTGTATGCAACCACACGTGTGTGTCTTTAGCTTACGGCCACACGCCGGCTATTCTTACGGCAGCACAATGCGTGTATACCGACTTATATAGTTATATAGCCATTAATCTGACCTATAGCCACTAATCTGACCTATATAGCCACTAAATATACTGACCTATACTATAGCCACTAAATTAGGGTTAGGGTCGGGGTTTAGGTTAGGGTAATAAATATCCCCCGAAACTAATAAAGACAAAACTTCTTCTGTCCCGCTGCAAATCAAGCCAATCCGCTGTGGCGCAATGGATTATGCGTGCTAGTCTGATAATCTAAAGACGCCGAGTATCGAGTTCGATGCTCGGTACATGCCGCCCCTTCTTTTGCGTAAACCGGTACTCGATGTTCGATATTATACAAGTCGGAAATTTTGGCTATGCGCATGCGCGAGTGTGGTTGTATCCATACACGGCTCTATAGATACAGCCACACGCGTGTGGCCGTAAGCTAAAGACACACGAGTGTGGCTGTGTACACTGCCTTAAAAAAACCTCTAGCGCTCCAGTAACTGTGATCAGCGCCGTACGTCGTAGTACGGCGCTGTGACGACGAGACGTTAAACAAATTTGGGAAATTTTGCGACGAGTGGTTTCAACAACTTTACATGTATTATTTTATTAATTTTTTTAGTTCTAGACATGAATTAAACCTTCAACCTACCTTGCATGCTATTTAATTTGTTGCAAAAGAATGATAACTTACCTCAAATTGATGATGATGATGATGATGATGATTGTTATTTCCTTTGTCTTTCTTTGTTCGCTGCATGCAATATCAGGTGACCTAATACAACTAATACAATAAGCCAGGGACTGTACCGTACTCACATGTACGTGTACAGGGGTGTATCGCGCACGCAGAAATAGATAGTCGTAGCAGACGACGAACTATCAATCGCTGTACAAGAACGCACTCACATCCAGGCTCGTATGCCAAAGTTTGACCTGCGACCTCGCACATGCGCACTGTGGACAAATTCGGATACCATTTTCGTCACTTCTGTAATCTTGCCAGTTGTATAGTAAATTTCAGTATAAATAAAACGAATGGAGCATCAGGGCCATTCTTGGTCACGTGTGTGACCCAAAATATGAAAAATTCTGAAATAGGATGCTTATTTTTTAGTAAGTATAGGAGGTATGGTGATGTGAACTATATGACTTGCATATGTTGAAGACTTTCATGTGTAACACAAAAGATTTTATTAGGATTACGTTGCCCAAGGACAGAGGTCAAATGGCATCGGTCACGTGTGTGACTTTGCACGGGAGCACTTTTGAAGAATTTTTTTAAAACTCAATTTCATTTTGGAAATCCTGTGAAATATGAAAAGCTAAAATGTTCATATTAGTATCAGACAACTGATATATATCTGTAAGTAAGAAAATGGTGAAAGATTAAAATTATCTCAAACGGTTGTTTATTAATGCACGTTATTATGTGGGGATGTCTGGGTCACGTGTGTGACATTTTGGGGTGGTCACGTGTGTGACATGTACAATGTGAGTGGAAATAGGAATTTTACAAATAATAGGTTTAGATAGTAAAATGAAGTTCAATTGTCACAAAGTTGGTATCATCATGTACAGGAGAATAAAAGGAATGAGCTAGCTTGATTATTTTCTGAGTTATGATTTTTATTTGAATATTGAAATATGTAAATTTATGAATTTTTCTAAGAAATTTTCTAAATAAAAAAAAATATATATATTTCATGAAACCTTGGACACTGATCTTTCCAATAATGGAATAAAACTACTGAAAAAACAAACTTCATTTTTTCCAAAAAAGTTTCACTTTTCAAAGAATGGCCCCATCACCATCAGACATTTTACGATTTGGATCATTGATGTCCGTGCATAACATAATTCGTAAGTATGAACCGAGATACGTTATTTAAAGTATGATATTGTTTTTTTTTTAATAAGTGTGTTTGCCGTTAAAGCCTATAAAGTGTTACCATCACGGTATACACACCTCAGTATGCCAGGCGCCGTACTACGTACGGCGCCTGGTTAGGTTAGCGCTCCAGAGTAAAAATCCCCCTGTGACATCTGCACTTTTAGTTTAACTTTTAGTCAGCCCAAGTAGGTTGCCTAGCCCTAGCTAGCTTAATGCAAGTACGTTTTAGCTCCCCTGGCCTTAGATCGACACATCTATCGCTTTCATGGCCTCTTTGACATTATTATTGTCATTTTCACTGTCGGCATTCTAGCGATAGACGCTACTGATACGGTCGTCGGTGCGATCCAAGAACACCGCAAGTCTGCAGTAAAAGTGACTTAACGGAAAATCAGTTGACTTGGACTAAAAAAAAAACACATTTTCGTACTTTGCGCAAAATTTGTAGCCCTATCAATACATTTAGGGCTACTATAATACTTCAACTCACCGATCTTGTGTGTCGCTATACATGTCATTCTATAATTACGGCGATTTGGGAGATTTTGCAACGATTTTCCATCACTCTTCTTCGGTCTTTCGCCGTTCAAACTGCCGTTAACGTACACAGATGCAATAATTACGTCATCGCACCTGGACCGATCCATTAAGTTGACACAGGGGTGCAAGCGCGCAGTGCACAAGCGAGATGCAAAGAGATTATAATTATCTGTTCAGTACGGTATCGCTAGCGTGCACGTACTGAACGGATAATTATAACCTCTTTGCAACTCGCTTGTGGGTCATTCCATGTCAAATCACCCAATGGATTTCATCGCACCCCCTTCAAATTTCCTAATATTTGGTACATATATTTCAACCTTTCAAAGCGCAAATATCTAAGTTTTAGCCCGATCCGCACAACGGTTTTGCCGCTATGGTCAATTCTTATGGGGGTGTTTTGTCAGAAATGGGCGTTGGCACCATTTTTCAAATGGCCATTGTCCATTAACCGTTGGGTCAAATTATTTTGTAATGGGGTCATTGGACTGGGGATGTTATATATGCAATCCATTTATGCAATTTTTTTTCATGCAGTTTGGATACGATTTAAAAATAAACCTTTGACCTTAGACTTTGACCTTCCGTTTTACCTCGTGGATCAAATAATTTTGAGAATTTTGTTGGCTTAAATCTTGGTTTGATATAAGTTCTACAATATATGAAAGAATTGGAGATATATTATTTCTTGTTTTTTCTACAGCCTTGTTTTAAGTTTGCAAATTTCATGTAAAATTGAATTATTTTAGACCTGCACCCATGTCCAAGAATTCTATGGGTGTATTATGTATGAAAAAGACCTATTCAAAGTCATGATTAGAGCCTATTCACACCCTGGCTTACAGTTAAATAGACCTGCTTATCCCCATACAATAGAAATCCAGACAAATGACATCCTGGCACTTGCATTGATGTTCTAATGATACCACATGTTTTCAACCAGACAAAAGGCCCTGTTGCAGAAAGAGATAAAATCAATTGTGAGTCAGATCAAATGTTCCAAATGCACAAATCTGATTGGTAGAAACGCAGAAAATGTCTCTCTCTGCAATCTGTAGATCTGTAGATCTTTTCTTGAATACAATCTTTCAAGTTTGAGTTCAAAATGCAAACTTGTACATAATGCTGTAACCGATCATCGGATCGGCATGCCGATCCCGATCCGATCATGGTTGATCGGATCATTTTTGCCGATTTCCGATCATGCAGAAAAAATCGGGAAAAAAATCGGATCGGAAAAAAAAAAAAAAAAAAAAAAAAAAAAAAAAAAAAAAAAAAAAAAAAAAAAAAAAAAAAAAAAAAAAAAAAAAAAAAAAATCGTTTTTTTTTCTTTGAAAAATTTTCCCCAAAAAACATATTTTGGGAATTTAAATTAATACCAAAGCAACATATTATATCCATATGAATAAGCCCAAGGCAATCTTGTATGGTTATGCTTTCATTTAAAACTGATTACCTCTCCTTTCACAAAATTTCGCGCCGATTCTGAGCTTAGTCCCATGTGATTCTGAAAGGTTACGCCAAATTGATCACATTGGGACTAAGCTCAGAATCGGCGTGATTACTTTTGTAAAGGAAGAGGTAATCAGTTTGAAATGAAAGCATACCCGTACAAGATTACCTTGGGCTTATTAATATGGATATATGTTGCTTTGGTAATAATTTATATTCCCAAAATATGTTTTTAGGGATCATTTTCCAAGGTAAAAAAAAACAATTTTTTTTTTTTTTACCGATCCGATCCGATTGCTGCGATCCGATTTTCATCGATCAAATTTTGCCGATCCGATCAAACGATCCGATCATCAAGGTCAGTTACAGCACTACTTGTACATCATTCATGAAAGCAAATATCTACAGGTCTCCCCTTTTTCAATGAATTTCATGTTTCTATGCAACATATACATTTAAATTTAGTTACATGATTTTATGGTTCGTGAAATTTCAAATTGCACTGTTTTACACTTGCAATTAATGCATAAATCCGCATGTGCCATTAAAAATTTTTAAAAATGAGTGAAATATCAAACAGCATTGTTTCATAAACTATAAATAATGCATAAAGCCATAATTATGTGCTGTTTCACAAAAATGGACAGGCATGCGCAAGTTCTTGTGACTTTTGAAATTGGGTCATTTTGTCTTTAATATGTGCTCATTCAGCCATGAAGAGATGAATATCTATGACTTTCACATATAATGTTCAAAACAACTGTAGAAATATTGTAGCAAGGTGACTTCTTGAAAAATTATTGGTTATGAAATTATGAGCAGTTGTCTAGGGGGTAGTTACTTTTTGTGTTCGGTTTAGTTAGAAAGAATCAGGTTTGAATTTGTACAGATTACAAATCATGTAACTATTGCATAAATTTATGTTGCATAGAAACTTGAAATTCATTGAAAAGAAGATACCTGTAGATATTTGCTTTCATGAATGATGTACAAGTTTGCATTTTGAACTCAAACTTGAAAGATTGTATTCAAGAAAAGATCTACAGATCTACAGATTGCAGACGCAGAGAGAGACATTTTCTGCGTTTCAACTAAGCCTGGGATCCGGGCCGGGTTGCCTGGTCAAACCCGCCGGGTTTGGCTTCTGGGCCGGGCCGGGCCGGGTTCCGGGTTGGAGAGACGATTGCCAAAACCCGGAGAAAAAAAAACGGTAAAAAACATGTGTTTTGGAAAAGTTATATTCTCGTTTGAATGACACACTTATTCCAGTTTCTTTCGCAGTTTTTGTAATTGGAAAACGGGACCAAAAAAACGTCAAAACATTTCTGATATCTGCTGAATAAGTTGATTTTTAAATCAGGATTTGTCGACAATTCGATGAAGTTCCGTTTCAGATATTTGGGGGCTTTTTGGGGCATCATTTTCTCTTGGGCATATCAAAGTTTTTTCAGCGTACCATATCGTAACTTTGTTTGCTAATTTTGAGAAGATGATAACGATATTCCAAATTAGTTTGACATCGCTTTATCGGCAATCATTTTGATATTGCCCGTCTTATTTTGCGGTAATAAAATCGATGTTTCAAATGTATTTTGCGTCATATTCTCGAAGCGTATTATCGTAACTTTGTTTGCTAATTTTGAGAAGATGATAACGATATTCCAAATTAGTTTGACATCGCTTTATCGGCAATCATTTTGATATTGCCCGTCTTATTTTGCGGTAATAAAATCGATGTTTCAAATGTATTTTGCGTCATATTCTCGAAGCGTATTATCGTAACTTTGTTTGCTAATTTTGAGAAGATGATAACGATATTCCAAATTAGTTTGACATCGCTTTATCGGCAATCATTTTGATATTGCCCGTCTTATTTTGCGGTAATAAAATCGATGTTTCAAATGTATTTTGCGTCATATTCTCGAAGCGTATTATCGTAACTTTGTTTGCTAATTTCAAGAAAATGATAACGATATTCCAAATTAGTTTGACATCGCTTTATCGGCAATCATTTTGATATTGCCAGTCTTATTTTGCGGTAATAAAATCGATGTTTCAAATGTATTTTGCGTCATATTCTTTTTTGACCAGTTGAAAAGTGTACCACATGAAATTTGCGATATTTGATGTTGCGAGATGGCGGATGAGCGCTACGTCATTGACGTTCTGGTCTCTTTCTGCAACAGGGCCTTTTGTCTGGTTGAAAAAATGTGGTATCATTTAATGATACCACATTTTTTATCAATGCAAGTGTCATGATGTCATTTGTCTGGATTTCTATTGTATGGGGATTAGCAGGTAAGCCAGGGTGTGAATAGGCTCTAATCATGACTTTGAATAGGTCTTTTTCATACATAATACACCCATAGAATTCTTGGACATGGGTGCAGGTCTAAAATAATTCAATTTTACATGAAATTTGCAAACTTAAAACAAGGCTGTAGAAAAAACAAGAAATAACATGTCTCCAATTCTTTCATATATTGTAGAACTTATATCAAACCAAGATTTAAGCCAAAAATATTCTCAAAATTATTTGATCCATGAGGTAAAACGGAAGGTCAAAGTCTAAGGTCAAAGGTTATCGTATCCAAACTCGCTCATGCATGAAAAAAAATTGCATAAATGGATTGCATATAACATCCCCAGTTCAATGACACCATTACAAAATAATTTGACCCAACGGTTAATGGACAATGGCCATTTGAAAAATGGTGCCAACGCTCATTTCTGACAAAACTCCTCCATAAGAATTGACCATAGCGCCAAAACCGTTGGGCGGATCGGGCTAAAACTTAGATATTTGCGCTTTGAAAGGTTGAAATGTCATATGTACTAAGCCTGGGTCGGAACGGACGGAATACCGGAATCCGTCCGGTGTGTGCGTGTTCCGGTTTTGTTTTCTCCATTCCGGTATTCCGATGAAACAATGTAATACATAAAGAATATCTTAATAATATCATGTATGTTTTATTAAATCTTACCAATCATAAATGAGAAGGTCTTGGACATTTTCGTGGAGCATTTATTAGTGTTCCGTGAATGGCGATTCTCGTACTCTATCTATAATACTGTACTAATGAGTTTTGCATAGAGCTGAATACTGTATAAGTCTGTATTGCGCATTGTCTGTATTGCGCTCCGTATCTGAAGCTACTGCCATAGACCATGTAGACGGCATCGCAGCCCGCGGTGCCGCTGACAAGCACATGCAAACATATGGGTGATTGAGTCAAGCACGAAAGTCGAAGAGTATTGATATTAGAGCGCAGGGAGAAAGCGTACGATGAATACGTGCGCGCGTTTATGCACCGATATTTAGTCTCAATGGATGTTGCATTTATAGCATATTTTATGTACGCACAGTACTGAGAAAGGGACAAAACGGGCGCGAGTATGATGTAGATATGCCGCCATCTTGAGGTTATGTCAATTCTTTTATTTGATATCGGTGGATACTAGCGATCACATGGTGCGATTCACCGATCTATATTAGAATGGATTGGTAAAATATAGGGACAATGTACGCGCTATTGGTCCTAACAGTAGGAGTTTAGAAAGTAAATTTGCCACCATGTTGAGTTTATGCAACATTCTTTTTTTTAATGTCGGTGGATATAAGCACATGCACGTGTTGTTAGTTTTGACTTATTCGTGTCGTTGTACTAGCTTCAGTTCATGCAGGTCCGAGCGAGTTAGAAAATGTTCGAGATATAATCAGCGCATTTTTTGTTGTTGCTGTTTTTGCAGGTAATTGTTCTCGTATTTATTTTAAAAGCCATACAAACATGTAAGTAAAATAAGAGATAGTCTAGAAAAGGTGCGATCGTAATAATCTTTACATTTTCGGCACTTTTTAAGAGTGCAACTTGCAAGGTCAAGGCAGTTGAGTTGGCCTGTCTCGCAGCGCGGGGCCTGCCTGCGCTGCCGAAACTATGGCAGACCTTCTAGTGCGTGTTCGTTCCGTATCATTCATTGGCAGGTTTTTTTTTTATCGGAATACCGGATTCCGACCGGCACAACACCGGCGGATTCCGGAACAAAAAAAATCCGACATGACTCAGGCTTAATGGTAATTACATTTTTTGTTTTTAAATTTAATCATTTGCATTTTTGATAATTGATCATTGATTTTCACAACATTATTCTAATAATAAAAACAATTGGAAGAGCCAGGATATTACTTATATTTTATATTGTTTTGAAAATTTCTTATGTTTTTTACTTGTTTTTGTTTTACTTTGTATTTTATTGTGTTTGTGTTTATTTCATTTCTAACTAGTCTATAGTTCAGCTATTTTGAGCTCCAAAACATACACCTGAATTGGGTACTAGACCAAATAATCAATGTTTTTAGGAAAAATTATATTTCCTTACATGTACATGTATACTGTACGTTTGGTACACAAATTAAAGGGGACGTCCGGATGATTTTCAGCAGTTTCCAGGTGAAAGTACAATATTTTAGGAGTCTATAACCTTTTTCCCGATGAGAAAAGACCATCAGAATCATTCACAATCAGTTTTCGAAAAAATAAGGTAATTCTTCTTGTTCGAATCGGCCGCGAGCAGCCTCGAGTAGAATCTGTCCCAGGATGCATTGCGCATGACATAGCAGCCTCACTTTCATCAGCCCTCTGCCGCAAAATTTGCAGCCCGCGGTCGTCCGGCCGCCCTCCCGCCCAGGCAGCTGAACCGCTGCTGCGCGGCGGCTTTATCCGATCGAATCTCATAAAGCGGTCTGCAAAAATGCAGTGTTTCGCGCTCAAATTCATCTTTTTATACGGCAATAAAATGACAAGTATCGATGCTTTGCTGGATTTATGTAACAATATTTACGGAAATATAGTTACAGAACATTCAGAATTACCTCAGTTTTGAGCAAAATATTACTTTTCCCGAAGTAAAACATTAAAAACTCAAGCGCTTGTTACGCAAGCGAGACTTTCACTAAGCGATTGAAAATAGCAGAAAATCAGATCGTTTGCGAACGTTGCCAATTTCTGGGCTGCGATATCATATAACGTGTAGTATGCGTATCACACACGTAGTCTACCCCATTCGCAAATTGGCAACAAAAGAGCGCTAGGTTCAATTCATCTGGTCCGAGAGAGTTAGGAAATTATCGGGAGATTATCAGCTCATTTTTTTGCCGTTTTTGCAGGTAATTGTTCTCGTATTTGTTTTAAAAGCCTTGCAAACATGTAAGTAAAATAAGAGATAGTCTAGAATAGGTGCGATCGTGATAATCTTGCATTTTCGTTCCTTTTCGGCACTTTTTAAGAGTCACTTACAAGGCAGTTGACGCGCTAGCTAGCTACCTCTCTCGCAGCGCAGGGCCTGCCGAAACTCTGGCAGACCTTCTAGTGCTCACTCCGGCTCGAAATGATCCTCACAGACGACTCGATTCCTGCAATATTTGTACGTTTTGACGTCAAATGTGTCAATTCCAATGTTGGCGAGCCATCTAGCGCACCTTTCCCTCTCATTTGCTGGGTTGGGAATGGCGAAAAAACTTCTTTTCTGGCCAGTGCCTGGCTTATTCGAACATCCAAACGCTTGACACATCGGCATTTTAGCAAGCGAAGTGAAGCAAAATATAGCAGCCGCTTCACCGCGGTAGCGCGCGCAAAGTGAGGCTGATACGCCACGCCGTCACGTGATCTTTCTCGCTAGCGTACAGAAAGTGAACAGTTACGATTCAAAACTAGTGACACTAAAAATTCGATTGTGACAGGTTTGGAGGGTGTTTTTTTATTAAAAGTAGGTAGTTTTGGTCTTTGATTTATGTAGATTATGGTAGGATTTTTTACAAATCGTCCCGACGTCTCCTTTAAGAAAATTAGCAATTTTCGGGCTGACATGCAAAGACAAAATGTCACATGTGACTTTGTAATGGTAGGTCTGATTTTCACAAATTTGGTTTTAAAAGATGCGCAAGACTCAAAAGGCAAAAGTCACGAAGCAGCCTCATCTTCACGCATTCCAGAGCAATCAGAAAAATCACGGAGGGGGGGGGGGGCATAAGGCCCCTCGGTCCTTATTAGGGTTAAAGGGGTAGTTTAGTTTTGGTAGAGAGGGCGCTGCACATCACAATTTTATTGTGAGGTAATGCAAATCTGAGTGTCGAATTTGAGAGAACATGCAATTTTAATGGCAGAATAAACTTTATTTGGTCAAAATCGACCCAGAAATGGCTGAAATATCAATAAATATATTTGATCTTATAATTATTTGGGGCCCAAATAATTAGATTTTTTCAAAAAATTTAAAAAATGCTTGCACTTTTTCAAAAATGTTCAAAAACATTTTTTAAATAGTTGTTGATGATCTCTCTATTTAATCATTATTTCAATAAAACATCACATGCATAATTTTGTATGAAAAATGGTTGAAACCAATGCCTTTTTAGAAAGCGCCCTCTTGTGTTTTAATGGCTCTTTTTGAATGATAACAGGCTTTTTACTTAGTCGTTTGTAATTTTGTATACCTTTCGAGAATGGTGGAGTTATAACTATTAGTTTATAATGTTACTGTCCAGGTTTGGTTACTAAAGTTCAGCCTTACCAAAACTGTACTACCCCTTTAAAGTACTGCTATAGTTAAACTTGATATTGAAGAGGAAATACCCTAATCTAGTGAAGATTTTATTTAAAAATAACTCAATAAATGAGTATGAAAATATCCCTTTAATTATTGTTATAAGAAATTGATTAAGGAATTACACTCGTGTTATCAGAGCATTGTTGATGCACTGTAATTGTGGCATTTCACTGACAGCTGGCGATCAGCTGATTCAAGTTCATAGTTCGTCCTAGTTAAGTTTTAGAATTCGACCTATTTTCATGACCCGGCTAAATTTAGGAAAAAGACTGCGCTAATTTCTTGTAACTGTTCATTGAGTATTGCGCACTGTAGTATTACGTCAAGAACTGAGCGCAGTCTCTGCTAGAATTACGTCAATCGCACGCGCCGATCACGCGAATGAAGTTTATTATACTTCACCAAATACACGTGATGATCACATGCACATTTCAGGAATTTACACTTGTGGGACTAAGGAATTTCCTCCCCATTATATCTTTAAACGTAAACTGTTAAATAACGTAAATTGTTACTTACAGATACTATTAGAATGTTTAGGAGTCAGTAATATCCCTGAATTAATGCAATTCCTTGGAATTTTAGCAGGAGAAGTGTAAATTTCCTTCGCTCCTGTTCGCCTTCCCGGCCCGAGATTTTGTAGTGAACCATAAAACGCGCGGTGCGTGTTCCCATATATATTGTGCAATCCGCTCGTAATTGCGTAAGGCATTCTGTTACGTGTTAAACCTGGCGGGAATTTTGAGTATCGGTCCCGTTTCGCTATAAATAGCCGAGCAATCGTTAGAAATTTATCGTTTTAAGATATTTTCCTCAAACAACGCTCTCATCAATCTCTGTTGCAGGGGTACTATACTGTTTTTTTTTAGGGTGCCTTCACTTTGGTTTTAGCTGACTGTTTGGTCTGGCAAAGCATTAACCTTTGGTTTTTGTGGGTCTTTTCCGCTGTGAGTTATTATTCGGGTGTTGGCGAGTCATAAGCCAGGGGGAAACGTTTTTTTTTACATCTACTGTTTGATTTAGTAAACAGTTCTACCCTTAATAACATTTTAAATATTTCATAAGGAGCCAGGCTAGAGTCGGTGAGTGTTCGCAAATGAAAAATAGTAACCCCCTTAATTATAAAATATGTTAGTGTCCCAAGATAAAGATCTGTGAGGGTGGATGCCCCATGGAGTGTAAAATGCCACTTTTATTATATAAAATAAAGTAAATAAAACTCATAAAACCTTTCTTTGCACTTGTTTAAGTGTACTTACCTGTGAGAGTGGATGCTCCATAGCGTTTAATATGCTAGTTGAATTAAATATAAAGTAAACAAACTTATGAAATATTTCCTTGCATTATTAAGTGTTTTTACCTGTGAGGGTGGATTCCCCATAGAGTCATTTAATGCTATTTGAATTATAAGTTGAAGTCTTAATGTTAGTATGGAACCATTCTGGAAAAGAATCAATTTAGTTTGTGCTCGTTCCCAACAATGATTTTTATTAATCTTTTTGGCAACTTAAGAATTCCTTGCAAATTGAGAATTCAGTATCTGATCTCTTAGAATTTAATATGATCTTTTCCACATTGATTCCATATAAATTTAACATAATAAACAATAACATTATAATTTAAAGAAATGGAATAACAAGACTGTTATCTTTTGCTTACTTTTATTATTCATTATTCAGACGTACATGTAACACCATGATACCTAACCCATGGGTGGTGACCACCGCCATAACTTAGAAATGCATTTAAATATGTCAAGCAAATGGTTATTTAATGGCCCGTTAATAGGAATTTGTTTGTTTATCTTGTAATATTACATTTCATTATTTCTATATGTCATGAGTCATTTTATATAACAATGACTTATTAAATGTTCTTTAATTTTGTATATGTTGTAAATATATGTAGATAACTTACATAACAGTAAATACTAAATAGCAATGCAATTATAAACATAGGATAATATAGGTTAAATAAGTAAGATGCTTTCTTAAATATAGGATACATTGTTTTAATGTCTAGCAAGTCAGGATAGAGATAGATACATTTGAATTAGCCTTGAACCATTAATAAATAGGGACATTAAATTGTCTGAGGCCGTTTGTTATAAAGAATGTTGGTAGAATTTATAGGCCACACCGACAAAGTGCGTGGGTCTTATAATAGAGCTGTAAAGCATGGAAAATTCCTGTTGAAGGGTAGTGATATGGATACGGTACTTAGAAGAAAGTTACCGGTTGAATAGAGAGAATTTGCAGTGACTGCGATATTGGAATTAGTATAGGAGAATTTAAATTATCTTGAACGATAGAAAATCCCCATTGACTATTTTGATCTTTGTGGATATGTGCTAGACTAGAATTTTAGAACAATGTATTCTCTATAAAAGAAAACTACTCCTTACAGAGTATAAAGTAGAATGTAGAACAGTAGAATATATAGGGTCATTCCATGTCAAATCACCCAATGGATTTCATCGTACCCCCTTCAAATTTGTTCATATTTGGTATGTATGATATTTCAACCTTTCAAAGCACAAATATTTAAGTTTTTATCCCAATCCGCCCAACGGTTTTGGCGCTATGGGCGATTCTTTGGGGGTAGTTTTGTCAAAAATGGGCGTGGGCACCGTTTTTCAAATCGCCATCGTCCGTTAACCGTTGGGTCAATTTATTTTTTAATGGTGTCATTGGACTGGAGATGTTATATGCAATCCATTTATGCCATTTGTTTTCATGCATGAGCGAGTTTGGATACGATATCCTTTGACCTTGGGCTTCAACCTTCCGTTTTACCTCGTGGATCAAATAATTTTGAGAATTTGTTTGGCTTAAATCTTGGCTTGATATAATATCTACAACATATGAAAGAATTGGAGATGTATTATTTCTTGTTTTTTCTACAGCCTTGTATTAAGTTTGTAAATTTCATGTAAAATTGAATTATTTTAGACCTACACCCATGTCCAAGAATTCTATAGGGGTGTATTGTATGAAAAAGACCTTTTTCAAAGTCATGATTAGAGCCTATTCACACTCTGGCTCACCACTGTTAAATAGACCTGCTAATCCCCATACAATAGCAATCCAGACAAATGACATTCTAAGTGATACCACATGTTTCCAACCTGACAATGGCCCTGTTGCAGAAAGAGATAAATCAATTGTGAGTCACATCAAATGTTCTAAATGCACAAATCTGATTGGTTGAAACGCAGAAAATGTCTCTCTCTGCAACAGGGCCTAGGTGGAGATGTTTTCTTGAATAAAATCTTTCAAGTTCAAATTATTGCAAACTTGTACATCAATTATGAAAGCAAATATCTACAGGTATCCCTTTTTAATTAATGTAATGTTTCTATGCAACAGAAATTCATGCAAAAGTAACATGATTTGCAATTGTAAACATTCAACCCTGATTATTTCCAACTAAACCAAACACAAAAACAATGCTGTTTGATATTCCACTCATTTTGATTTTTATTGGCACTTGTTTTTAAATGCATTAATTGCAATAAAAAAACAGTGCAATTTGAAATTTCACAAACCATAAATTATGCATTAAGCAAATGTGATGATTCACAGAAATGGACAGGCATGCGCAAGTTCTTGTGACTTTTGAAATTAGGTCATTTGTCTTTAATCTAAGCTCTTTCATAGCATGAAGAGATAAGTATCTCTGATTTTCACACATAGTGTACGAATCAACTGTAGAAATATTGTGGTAAGATCAAATCTTAAACAAACATTGGTTATAAAATTATGAGCAGTTGTCTAGAGGGTAGTTACTGTTTGTGTTTGGTATAGTTGGAAAGAATCAGGTTTGAATTTGTACAGATTGCAAATCATGATATTGCATGAATTTCTGATGCATAGAAACATTAAATTCATTGAAAAGGGATACCTGTAGATATTTGCTTTCATAATTGATGTACAAGTTTGCAATTTGAACTTGAACTTGAAAGATTTTATTCAAGAAAAGATCTCCACCTTGCAGAGAGAGAGACATTTTCTGCATTTCAACCAATCAGATGTGTGCATTTAGAACATTTGATCTGACTCACAATTGATTCATCTCTTTCTGCAACAGGGCCATTGTCAGGTTGGAAACATGTGGTATCATTAGAATGTCATTTGTCTGGATTGCTATTGTATGGGGATTAGCAGGTCTATTTAACAGTGGTGAGCCAGAGTGTGAATAGGCTCTAATCCTGACTTTGAAAAGGTCTTTTTCATACAATACACCCCTATAGAATTCTTGGACATGGGTGTAGGTCTAAAATAATTCAATTTTACATGAAATTTGCAAACTTAAAACAAGGCTGTAGAAAAAACAAGAAATAATACATCTCCAATTCTTTCATATGTTGTAGATATTATATCAAGCCAAGATTTAAGCCAAAAAAATTCTCAAGATTATTTGATCCACGAGGTGAAACGGAAGGTCGAAGCCTAAGGTCAAAGGTTATCGTATCCAAACTCGCTCATGCATGAAAACAAATGGCATAAATGGATTGCATATAACATCCCCAGTCCAATGACACCATTCAAAAATAAATTGACCCAACGGTTAACGGACAATGGCGATTTGAAAAACGGTGCCCACGCCCATTTTTGACAAAACTACCCCCGAAGAATCGACCAAAGTGCCAAAACCGTTGGGCGGATTGGGCTAAAACTTAAATCTTTGCGCTTTGAAAGGTTGAAATATCAAACATACCAAATATGAACAAATTTGAAGGGGGTACGATGAAAATTTTCACTTTTTTGGGGTGATTTGACATGGAATGACCCTATAGTGAAACCCTATTATATTGAGTATATCGGGTCCAGTAAATTATTGTTGCATAAGCTATTATATTCCAAGACTCGATAAGTACCAATTACACAGGTACATTGTTTGAGCTCACTTTAAAGCGACCTCACTGTATTATGTGATAAGTACCAATTACACAGGTACATTGTTTGAGCTCACTTTAAAGCGACCTCACTGTATTATATATGTGACAAGTACCAATTACACAGGTACATTGTTTGAGCTCACTTTAAAGCGACCTCACTGTATTATATATGTGATAAGTACCAATTACACAGGTACATTGTTTTGAGCTCACTTTAAGGCGACCTCACTGTATATACAGGTAATAAGTACCAATTACACAGGTACATTGTTTTGAGCTCACTTTAAAGCGACCTCACGGTATTATATATGTGATAAGTACCAATTACACAGGTACATTGTTAAATGGAGCTCACTTTAAAGAGGCTTCACTGCACATATATGCATCAATTGAGTCATGAGATCTTATTACCTTTAATTATTTTAAGACTGTTAAAGTACTTACTATATCAAGTACTTATTATATGGAGCTCACCTTAACGAGTCTCCACTGCACCTACATGCAGTTACTGAGTATCTCTTATTACATTAAGTCTGTTAAGTACTTATTACATCAAGTACTTGTTAGTATGGAGCTCACTTCAAGGAGACTTCATTGTAAATACATATTAGTAATTGATTATAGATAGGAAGATTACATTCCCTATCACAATCAGTTACATAGAACTTCCATAGTGCTGAAGTCATACATACAAGAATGCTCAAATATATTCAATATAAATATGCAGTTAAAAATGATATCAATTGTTGTTATTTATTATATGCAAATTGATTTATTGTTGTTGTTCAACCAAAGAATTTGTTCACCAATTTACCTTGAATAAAGTTCCTTTGAACTTTAAACTTTATTTCCGGAATCTTGTGGAAATAGATTTATTATTCTGAAGTATTGATGCACACGTGTGATTGTGATGTATGATTAGTGATTTATGAATCTGTAAAGTAACTGTAGATAAGGTGATGTTGATGAATGACTTGAGTAGCAAGTAGCGGTCATGATTATTGCCAAACTAAGAGTAGAGTAATTATGGTATATAATAAAAGTAATGACATTAATTAATAATGATAATAATCAATAATTATGACCACCTCCACCTTATGGAGAAAACGAACAAGCCATCGAAACTCGGAGTTAATATTTGTGAATAATTATTCATTGTAAGTAAGCCACACTATTTGAATGCGAGCAATGTGTTGAGTGAACTGTGACTGCATGGCAAATTGCATATGATTGGTTGGTAGCGTTTAGCCGAGTGTGTGCGTGTCTGTTATATGAGCCAGCATGGCCAGATTATACACGTGTGACATTCGTACACATGTGTACGAATAGGTGAATGTATATGGTGCGTGATAATCTGTAACTTAGTGGCATTACTTAGCAAATTATTCCCGTAAATTCCCCTAGTATTTCCCATTTATTTTAATAGTAACTTACAGTAAGAAGTGTGGGTTTACTCACCATTAGGTTGATCTAGATGATCACGGGAAATATTAGGTGGATTCTCAGGAATTCGTGTCGCAAATCTGAACTCTTGCGTAGCTAACACCAGCAACGTTATATAGATGGGCACAAATTATTGCTCACATGTCTTATTTGGAGTGTATTGGGAACGAAATAAGCCAATCAGCAAGGCGCTAACAAGTCCTGTTAATGGGGGTTTTGATAGCCCGCTGCGGATTGGAGGGGTTTCAATTAGCATCGAGCCAGCACTTCTATTTATAGAATTCTCTGCAAATTGAAGATTGATTATAGGCAAATTACTATGGAATTAAAGGAACCTTTTACCGTTTCTTGGTTTCATAGATAGGATTAAAGGGCTTTATTACCCTACCAAAAAGGGGGTTTAGCGAATACACCCTGAGGAATACAACCCCTCAACCAAAATTCACTTGGTGGCAGCGTTATCGTAAACTCAGAAATGTATTCACGTTCATTGTAATTTTTGGCGAGGGTTTCACGTTACAATATTTTTCATTATTTAGTCCCCTTATCTCATGTAGAAAACTTAGTCCCTGTAAAGTTTTCAATAGTATGCAACTATGTACATGTATGAATGTTTCTTTGCAGAAAGCAGGAGTAACTTCAGGTGTAAATACTTATTGCTGTTTTGATGCCACAATTTATCAAATTGTAAATATAATTTCATTCCATTTCTTTTATTTTGTCATATCAGCTACGATCAATGTCACACAAGATTCAGAGGGAAACATTCAGTCGCCCAACTATCCGTTGAACTATGACTCTTCAAAATTTGTCGAGTGGAACGTACAAGCCGAACATCCATGTCGCCTCAAGGTTGAGTTCAACTCATTTTACACTGAAAAAGGCGATGAACTCTGGATAAAAGACAACGCTGACCCATCCAGAAACCTTAAGTACAGTGGAGATGGATCAGGATTCACACCGTTCATTTCCAGTGGGCCTATTATTGAATTGGTATTCACCCCTGATGGAACTTATGAAGAGGAAGGGTTCAACTTGACACTCCGCTGTTTATTGAAAGGTATTATCATTATTTGGAGAGTTTCAAACGGATCTTATTTTGAAACTAGTTTAATAGGGTATTTTAATTCTGGGCATTTTCACAGGAAGTTGGACATGGACTTAACAAATAAATTGGCTCTATTTAAAATCTTATTTATTTAAAACAATTATTTTGTCATACATGTGCTTAGAACTACTTCTACTTGGGTACTCTACAGCACTTGCTCTACAGGATCCATCAGTTAGGATGTTGTGTCGAGTGGAACCGGTGAGGTGTCCCATGCAGTGCAGACTTGTGGGTGCATATATCATACATTGTGCAAGTAAAAATCTAACAGCGATTGATGGCTGAGTGAGGCAACTACATGTACCCTCGCAAAGGCTTCTAGTGATGTAGAAGCTAAAATTTTATTGGGGAGAGCATTCCATGCTGCAAGTCTGTGGGAAGTAGGAGTTTTGATAAAGCTGAGTTGGGTGTGTGCTTATCTTATTTGTGTGGATATTGTCTAGTGATGCTTCGGGCCATTGGTGTGAGTCACCCCCAAACAAGTGACCAGAGCAATGGTGTTGTACGTATGAACTTTGTTGCCAGGCGGTACAGAAAAAGTTGGTCAAATTTACACGCAAAATTCTGAATGTAAATTCAGCAAAATCGATCATAATTAACTGGTCATAAAAATGATACAACTGGGCAATTACATATATGAATACATGTACGTCAACCAGTAGGCCAAAATTTCAAAATCATCATATTGGTCCAAATAATACATTAATTTGAAGGTAATAATATATACATTTGACTGCTTTGAGGGGCATATTGAAAATTATAGGCCCAAGGTGATCTCAAACCATCTTGGTTTTGAGATCACTGTGGGCCTATAATTTCAATATACCCTGACTATTTAAGCAGTCAATAATTGTTTTATATACCTAACTAAAGGGATAGTTGAGTTCTGGTACAGAGAGTACAGTTTTGGTCAAACTGAATTTTCGATTCCATGTATGTGTCATCATCAAACTTAAAAAATTAAGTTTAAAGAACCACTTTGTGATTAATATGTTTAGGAAGAGAAATGTTGAAATGGTTTAAATCTCTTTTTTTTTCAGGGGGGCCTTAAAAAAAAAAAGTTACAGCCCTATGAACGTAGGGGAAGTTTTAGGTCAAAATAGAGGCCTCTGGCTTCACTATTATTAGTGTAAAACAAAACAAAATATTTAAACCATCAGCTGTCCCTTATTCTTCCATAATTAAATAGTTATAACATTCATTTTGAGAAAACAGTAAGATTTTTCTTCTATGCTGTTAGCATTTTGCAAATTTATCATCCTCAAAATACACTTGATGAATGTCAATGCGAGTCACGCAAAAGGTTGATTTGTTAAAATTACAGTAAATTTACATTACTTTTCAACAAATGTTTATATATGCTTAAATATAGGAGTGATACTTTATCAGTTGATACAGTAATACAAGTATTTGCTCTGCCACCCTCCCATAAATAGCTGCCTCAAAAGTGTCACGCGAGTCACGTTTGGACTCTGTCACGCGAGTCACATGCCAGCAATGCATTCCAAAGTCAGGGTAATAATGCCAAATGAGATCGAATTTGAATGCAAACAATTTAGCTCTACATTGTAGTTTGTACATGTTTTAAGAGTATTTTATGGAACATACATTTTATAAGAACATTTTAGAAGTAAAAATAAACTGTAATACATGTGTTCATGCAGCCAGCTATACTGAGGAATACTTCCTTGCTGCTCATTTCATCTCACCTGGCAGTGCATATTTTTTTTAAATGAAGGGGGGCGAAGGAGAGGCGATGGAGTGAAGCGACCAACCAAGTAGGCATGGCCAGGGTTTTATGACGGTGGGGGTGGGGGGGGGGGTGGGGCAGAGACAAAAATAGTTTTTAACCGAATGACACCTAAAGATGTGTGCACGCGTAGCACACTTGGTGAGCAATTTGGCAAGAAACCCTTAGAGAAGGGTGGGGAGTAGGGGCCTGCTATTAAGTACCTACCAGGGCCCAGGGGGGCAGAGCACCCATTGGCTTTTCTGGTTTAGCTGTTTAGAAATGTAAAAGCCAAATAAAAGCATTTGGAAATGCCCCACACACCAAAACTGAAATATGCTTTCATCACCAACTGAAAGAAAAAAAATATATGTCAATATTTTTACAGAATTTGCTTTGTAATTGACTAATTGAGCATTAAAAGGTTTGTAATTAAAACGATCAGGACACAGATCGATTTATGCGCGTATTGTATGCTAACACACGTATTATTGAGGCCAAGTCTGACTGGCACGCTGACCGAGTGAATTGAATTTCTTCTGATTTGTCTGCATTTAATGATAATACGGTTATATTTCAACATACAAGCTATTTTTGTTGTTGTAAGATTATTAAGTGCACATTGCAAACACCCTGATGGAACCCTGAATGGAATCAGTCAAGGGATACCCACATTGGTAACCTTAATGGGAGTCCAGGGGGCCAAACACAGGAAGCTTGAGGATTGTTGATATCCAGCTAACTAAAGATGTTATTCTTAATTATGTAAATACATACAAATGTACAAGGGACTGGGTCAGATGGCCTTAATGGGGTTCTAGGGGATTTTGGATTTTGGATTTGGGCAGTTTGAGCACTCTCAAGATGTGGTTAGGGTTAGGGTTAGGGATAGGGTTAAAAGAAGACTACATGTAAATCATAATGAATTACAGGGGCCCATGTGTGACAAAGCTCCCCAGGATTGGGTATACTTCGTCCAGTCATACGTCGAAACATGCCCCACTTCCACCACATTGTCGCCGAAAGCAATAATTTAGAAACACTGTTCATATTGGAGAGTAATACATGCCGGTTTATTTACAAAAATTCTCCATGAAGCAAAGAGGGACAAGCAGATCACAGATCTGCTCTCAACCAAGTCTTGACGTATTCTGATTCAAAAATCCAACTCCAGTGCAAATCTCAGTCCAAAAATAGATCCAGAGAAAGTAACAATGCACTGCTTGTATAATTCAATATTATAAAGAGAAAGTTAAGTTTCACTTCTTGTGTAACACAAATTTGGTAGTTACATAAACTGTACATAAAGAAATAGTTCAGAATATCAATTCACCAAGTCAGCAATCTGGCCAGACATCCACCTCAGCTACTACTAACAAATACATAAAGAACTGACTTCCAGCCAATCAAAGCGCTGGTCTAGCAGGTCTACTTACATCACATGAGACAAAGAGTTAACATAGAAATTCATCCTAACCAATCAGCAACAACGATTGACCTTATATTAGCTACATGTATGTTATTCCTTGTCTAGAACGAGCATAAGAAAATACAAAAGAAATACTTCAGACCAATCAGTACTCCCCTTAGTGGTGTTTTCATACACCTTATTTTATGGTAATTACTTCATGTTGACCCAGACACATTTGTCCCTTGCTTGGTCATTTGACCCTGAGCTGCACCTGTCCTAGGTTATTCTGACAGCGGTCAAAATGTAAACAACTCTGACCACCTCCATTGTTTCAGGGTTATACACTCCCCAATTCCCCACTCACTATATATTCTGAGATTTTGATAACATCGCATCCACATCTCAAGTGTAAAAGGGAACATATATGTTCCCTAAATAAAAAAAAATAAAAATGTTAAATAAAAAAAAAAATAAATAAAAAATAAATGAATAAAATAATGATAATAAAAAAAATATATAAAAAAAATAATAATAATATTTGAGATGCAGGGGATGGCCTGTATTATTATCCCCCACCCAGTTTCTGCGCAACTGCATGAGTTTTTAATTGTTGTCTTGCGAAACTTTTGATATGAAATTTGCAACAACCGGGTATACTGTTCCGAAGCCACATGACCTTTTGTAAGTGAATGTCGGCCCGAAAGTTGCTCAATTTTGTGATTTGGGTACAAATCCTATGGAAATGGCT
Organism: Echinarachnius parma; assembly: GCA_037951105.1. Taxonomy (NCBI): domain Eukaryota; kingdom Metazoa; phylum Echinodermata; class Echinoidea; order Clypeasteroida; family Echinarachniidae; genus Echinarachnius; species Echinarachnius parma. Next base: position 29,085 of record JBAMJV010011406.1, on the reverse strand, counting down.
TTTTTTTCCAGAATACACAAAACCTTCATTATTTTTCATTCTAACCACTGCAATCATCACATTTTGGGATTAAACATGTTGGATAATGCTCAATGACTTATTCCATTGACATTTTTTTTTTTTTAAAGTCGGAAAAAACAAAGAAATACATCTATCTATCTATCTATCTAGCCTATGTCTCTCCACTGCAGAAGGAAGGCCTCTTCATCACCATTCCATCTTCTTCTATCTTGTGCTAGTCGCATCCATGTAACACCCCCAAATTCTTTGATGTCATCCATCCAACGTCTACTCTGTCTGCCTCTTCGTCTGGTTTGTGTTATTGGTGTCCAGTTAGTTATATTATGTGTCCATCTATTATCTTTACGTCTTGCAAGGTGGCCTGCCCATCTCCATTTCTTTGTTTTTATTTCCTGTATGATATCCCTGGCATTTGTTTTCTTTCTTAGTCCTCATTTCTGACCTTGTCTCTTCTTTTAACTCCTACCATAATCCTCTCCATTGCTCTTTCTGTGACTCTAAGCTTCTTTTCCAATTTCTTAGTTGTTGCCCAAGTCTCTGCCCCGTAGGATAGTACCCGAATTATGCATTGATTGAAAATTTGTCTTTTGAGGGAGATTGGAAGATTCTCATCTCGGAGTATAATGCTGAGTTTCCCAAATTTCACCCAAGCTAGCTGTATTCTTCGTCGCACTTCTCCTGCTGTTTCACTTTCAAGAGTGATGTTTTTACCGAGGTATATGTAACTATCCACCTTCTCAATTGTCATGCCATCAACTGCAATTGTATGGTCTTGTAGCTGGTTGCTCATCATTACTTTAGTCTTTTTAGTGTTCATTTTGAGTCCTGCCTTTTTACTCTCTACGCTCAACTCCTGGATCATCGTCTGTAGTTCCAGAGGAACATGACTAACAAGCAGAATGTCATCTGCAAACATTAAATGATTCAAATATTCTCCATTTATTTTAATTCCTCTCGATTGCCAATCCAGGTTTCTTAAGACGTCTTCCATGGCTGCTGTAAAGAGTTTCGGAGAGATTGGATCACCCTGTCTGACACCTTTTAGGATTTTAAAACTATTGGTAGTCATATTCTCCAGATGAATTCTGGCGCTAGGGTCTTTGTAAATAGCTTTGATGAGTTGGATGTATTTCTCATCGTCTATCTGTTTCTGTAGAGCATCTAATAGTGACTGGTGGTCTAAACTATCAAAGGCTTTCTCGTAATCTACGAATCCAAGACAAATGTCCAAACGATATTCCTTCGCCTTTTCAATGATCTGACTTAAAGGGTGTAGATGGTCTGATGTTCTGTATCCTGCTCGAAAGCCTGCCTGTTCTCTTGGCTGATTTTCATCTAGCTGTCTTTGGATTCTTGCAAGAATAATTTTTGTGAAAACCTTGTACATGTGAGGTAGTAAACTAATGGGTCTGTAATTCTTTGTCTTTTGTATCTCCTTTTTTGAACAGTATAATAACTTTAGATTCATTCCACTGAGTAGGAACTTGTTCCAGTTGAAGGATCCTGTTGAACAATTTTGTCAAGATGTCGACAGTACTCTTTCCTCCCAGCTTCAATATGTCAGCGGTTAACTGGTCCTCTCCACGAGCCTTTCCTTTCTTCATGTGATCTAGAGCTTTCTGCACTTCGTCTTTCTCTATGGGTGGTACACTGTCCGCTTTTTCATTCCAATTTTCTTCTGTTCTCCAATCTGGTCTATCCGTATCATACAGTTCTCTATAGAATTCCTCAATGGTTTCTGTGATTTTGTCTTTGTCGTTAACTTCTGTCCCATCTTTTGTTTTCAGTGATGATAAGAGCTTTTTTCCTCCCTCCAGTTTTTTATTGATGATTTTGGGCCCTTTATTGCTTTCCAGCACCTCTTTCACCATCTTGGTCCTGTGTTGTCTCTTTTGCTGCCTTCTCATCTTGCGGATTGTCTTGTTTAGTTCTGTATACTCGATCTGGTTTTGTGCAGATGTCTGTCTGAAGGGTTTGAGAGCTTTTCTCTTTTCGTTCATTTTTCGAATATCTTCCGCGCTGCTATTGTTTGTGTTTACTATCTCTTTTTTACCTTTAGCTAGCTTCTCTGCTTCCTCTATAATCGTACTTGTTACTTGTTCAAATGCATCATCAAGTGGCTCATCGCCTACAAAGTCTTCTAGAAGTGAGAATCTGTTCTCTAATTCAAGTTGGAATTGGTGTTGTTTTTCTGAAAGCTTTCCCAAGTCAATATGTCTTTTCCTTGATATCTTCATTCTTCTTATCCTTTCCATCTTCTTGTTGATCCTTACTTTTGCTCTAACAAATCTATGGTCACTGCCTGTGTCGACCTTCGGTATAACCTCTACATCCATCAATATTCTCTTGTGGTCCGTAATGATGTAATCAATCATATTGTGGGTTGCTGCATTAGGACTTTCCCATGTCCAATATCTGTCTTTTGGTTTCTTAAAGCATGTATTGCCAATCACCATGTTTCTGCTTGCAACATATTCTAGAACCCTTTCCCCTCTCTCGTTCCGGTCACCTATCCCAAATGGACCTACACCATTCTCTTCCTGATCTTTTCTCACTCCTATCTTTGCATTTAAGTCTCCCATGAGTATAGTGAAGGATGTATTTTGCATTGCCATTATCCGGTCTATGTCAGTGTATAAATCTTCTACTGTTTCGTCGTCGTGAGCTGAAGTGGGTGCATAGACTTGAATAATCTTCATTGTGTGTTGCTTATTAATTTGTAATTTCAAATATGCCATTCGGTCTGATATTTCTTTATACTCCAGTATATTACTTTCAATGTTCTTATTAACCAGAAATCCTACTCCATTATTTCCTCTTTTGGTTGCAGAGGTAGTAAACAATGTGTGGCCACACCTATTTAACTTAATGAGGTTTGGTGGTCTTCTTTTTCTGCGAGTCCTATAATATGCCACTTCACTTTCTCTATTTCTTCAAGGAGGGTGTCTAGGTCTTCTTCTGACCTTAGTGTCCTTACATTATAAGTGCAAATACATAAATCTTTGTGGTTCCTGATGATACCTTTCTCAGAGCTGACTCGTCCTTGCGGCTTTGGACCCAACTCGTCATACTTTGGCTTGGCACCAGAAGGATCACCATTCGCCGGTTTCCTAGCTCTACCAGTACCTGTAGAGCTGGGCCCGTTTTGGCCTTGGGCATTACGACCTCTTCTTTGTCTCGTTTCCATGTTGATGAAGGATAATTGCCTACTCTGCCGCACTGGCAAGGTGAATTGGTGGAGGCTGAATGAGCTCCTTGGTCTCCTGTCGGATCTAAAGGAGCTCTTAAGTCAGATTTTGGTTCTTTCTTCTAACAGGAGGTCCAGCACCCCCTCCTCATGCTGGGGCCATTGTTTCAGAGGAGGGCCTCGGTTTAGTCGCCAAGGTGTCAACCATGTGGCAGGTGGTACCGGGCTACATGTTTACCGGTAGCAAGAGAGATCATCTGACCTGAAAGAAATACATAAGAAATTCCAAAAACAAAGAAATACATAAGGAAAATTTGGCTGTCGCAATTTTTAATGTTGCAAACCTGTTAATTGAGTCATACATAATATCAATGCACAAAAACAGCATATTCTGAGCCATATTTAATGATTTACAGACAAAAAGATTCATTTTCTGCATAAATTTGCATAATTCATTGATAAAAATAATAAGTGTTGCTACCAGAAATCAACTGTACATCAGGGCTAGAATTGTTCCTGAGACACTTCCAAAACACCTCAAAGTGACAAACCAAATCTGTGGTGGGTGTTGCACCAAAATTTGTTTTGCTGGTCCTGGCTCCCGGACTAATTGTATTACAAGGCTTAGACGCTCGTTGATTGGTCGATATGGTATGGGCATAGACAGCACGCAAAATTTACACACATTACTAAAGACATACCCATGCACGTGTGTGTTGTGCACTGGTCTGTGAAAACAAAGGTGATCACCCATGCGTTCGTCTGTTCACCGCTACTTATCGTGCAACCAGGCATATTGGCAAGGAGATAAGGCCTAGCTGACAGATAATGTAGGCTATCAGGCTTTTATGAATATGTGCCTCGCCATCCGCAGGGGAGCCAAAAGTCGCAAGATGTCGAACCTCAGAAATCACGATTGATTTGAAATTGCATGAAAAAGTGAAAAAAAATATTATTGCCTCATGCATTTCCCTGATATCTGTTCTACCGGTACGCAAAATATCCAGTAAAAATATCCAGTGGAAAGGTAAAAATTAAGCAGAGTTTTGAAGCATGTTTTTTGCAGGTTTGAAAAGTTTGTGTTCCAAAATTATTTGCCACTAAAAGCGATCGATATTAAGCTCCGCCTCTTAACAACCCCTTTGTGCTAAGTTGGAATCTCGGTAGCTGTTTGAGAGCGGCCAGCACAGTTCGAGATTCTTTAATCCCTATTGACTGTGCACGGAGATTAGTAATCCAAATGGCCTCCATTGTATAGTGGCCCTATTGAGTTTGACAAAGTATGTTTATGACAATACGACCCAAGTCCTATCCAATTAACTGCACACCCCACCCCCCCCCCCCCCCCCCCCCCCTCCAACCTCATACACTATGTACACCACTGGTTGAGTGTGAGTATTTTATAGATTAAAGAATTGGGCCCTGTAACATAACATTCATTAATCGTATGTAGAATTAATTTGTCGTACTAAATATTTAAGTAGTTCATAATAATTTTATAATAAGGCATACCCCCCTCCCCCCCCCCCCCCCACACCACCAAAAAAAACAAAAAAAACGCTATTTAGAGCTTGTTTTAAGTTGGCTAAAGCACAATCCCACTCTTTTATATACCCTCATTTTGAAGTTGACCGAGGCTCGTCTCCGTTACTTAGACACCTGTTTCAAAATTTTCTAAGGGACATCCCCGGGCATCCCCGCCAAAAGAACGAAAACAAACCCTGTACCAACGGATCCCCCCCCCCCCCCCCCCCCCTCCCCCTTTGGTACCTGGGGCCTCCCCCTTTGGTACCTGGGGCCTCCCCCTCCAAAATGTCTAGCTTCGATACCCCGTTTTACTTTTCACGTATCAACATACTGTTCTTTGTAATAGTTTTTACATTACGCACCAGACGCAAGTTTGCATTCCTAAAATCAAACTGCCAGTCAATACCGATTAATCGAACAATAAACAGATCCAGAGCGGAGCCCCTTTTGTTACCTGAAAGTGCTCGCTATTGTATCATGTGCTCGATGTGTACAGTTTATCGTTCCAAACCCACTTAAATTGTAATTAAATCTGTTCATATCTCTACAATGCATGGATAATATTCAACAGTTTCTGGAGGGAAGGTGTATATCATACATATTTACTGATATGCAAGTTTTCAAGAAAATTGAATAAAGGTTGCTACGACATTCTATTCATGCATTCGGTTCATTTATGGCCTGCTTAAAACGCTAATTTCACTTTCGAAATGGATGTAAAGTTTCTTGAGCTATTTTCTCGGCATCTTATTTCCAGACCGTTCAATATTTGCCTTAGAAAAGCGTTGCAGAATCATTATGAGACAAACTTAATATCATATAAAAGCTTAGATATTGCTGAATCGAACTAAATACAAATCCAGAAAATCAACTTTGTCGACTTTTGGTTCTTCTACGTAGGACGGGTCACATATGTTTAAATTGTTTTTCGTATAAATCTAAAGAAGAGATCAGTGGCCATATGTGACCCGTCCTACGTAGAAGAACCAAAAGTCGACAAAGTTGATTTTCTGGATTTGTATTTAGTTTGATTCAGCAATATCTAAGCTTTAATATGATATAAAGTTTGTCTCATAATGATTCTGCAATGCAGAGTTATTGACGCTTTTCTAAGGCAAATATTGAACGGTCTGGAAATAAGATGCCGAGAAAATAGCTCAAGAAACTTTACATCCATTTCGAAAGTGAAATTAGCATTTTAAGCAGGCCATAAATGAACCGATTGCATGAATAGAATGTCGTAGCAACCTTTATTCAATTTTCTTGAAAACTTGCATATCAGTAAATATGTATGATATATACCTTCCCTCCAGAAACTGTTGAATATTATCCATGCATTGTAGAGATATGAACAGATTTAATTACAATTTAAGTGGGTTTGGAACGATAAACTGTACACATCGAGCACATGATACAATAGCGAGCACTTTCAGGTAACAAAAGGGGCTCCGCTCTGGATCTGTTTATTGTTCGATTAATCGGTATTGACTGGCAGTTTGATTTTAGGAATGCAAACTTGCGTCTGGTGCGTAATGTAAAAACTATTACAAAGAACAGTATGTTGATACGTGAAAAGTAAAACGGGGTATCGAAGCTAGACATTTTGGAGGGGGAGGCCCCAGGTACCAAAGGGGGAGGCCCCAGGTACCAAAGGGGGAGGGGGGGGGGATCCGTTGGTACAGGGTTTGTTTTCGTTCTTTTGGCGGGGATGCCCGGGGATGTCCCTTAGAAAATTTTGAAACAGGTGTCTAAGTAACGGAGACGAGCCTCGGTCAACTTCAAAATGAGGGTATATAAAAGAGTGGGATTGTGCTTTAGCCAACTTAAAACAAGCTCTAAATAGCGTTTTTTTTGTTTTTTTTGGTGGTGTGGGGGGGGGGGGGGGTATGCCTTATTATAAAATTATTATGAACTACTTAAATATTTAGTACGACAAATTAATTCTATATACGTTTAATGAATGTTATGTTACAGGGCCCAATTCTTTAATCTATATAATACTCACACTCAACCAGTGGTGTACATAGTGTATGAGGTTGGAGGGGGGGGGGGGGGGGGGTGGGGTGTGCAGTTAATTGGATAGGACTTGGGTCGTATTGTCATAAACATACTTTGTCAAACTCAATAGGGCCACTATACAATGGAGGCCATTTGGATTACTAATCTCCGTGCACAGTCAATAGGGATTAAAGAATCTCGATGTGCGCTGGCCGCTCTTGACAGCTACCGAGATTCCAACTTAGCACAAAGGGGTTGTTAAGAGGCGGAGCTTAATATCGATCGCTTTTAGTGGCAAATAATTTTGGAACGCAAACTTTTCAAACCTGCAAAAAACATGCTTCAAAACTCTGCTTAATTTTTACCTTTCCACTGGATATTTTTACTGGATATTTTGCGTACCGGTAGAACAGATATCAGGGAAATGCATGAGGCAATAATATATTTGTTCACTTTTTCATGCAATTTCAAATCAATCGTGATTTCTGAGGTTCGACATCTTGCGACTTTTGGCTCCCCTGCGGATGGCGAGGCACATATAGTGATGTCAAGAACCTTGTTTTGTATCACGTCACACGAGTCACGACAAAGGATAGCTAATTTCTAAGTAAATATAAAGATTAGAACAATATTTGTCCTTCCTGCCCATGCATACACAATATCTTAGTTCAAAAAAGTACTAAAAGTTAGAATTAGAAAGCCAATTTAGTCCTGGTAAACTGTTAAAAGTCAGATTTTAGTAAAAATGTCACGCGAGTCACTATGGAATCGATGAGTCGCCAAAACCTGCACCATTACATTACAATAAAATAGTTATACTTCCACCATGCTCGAAAGGAATAAAAAATTACAAGTTACCTGTTACCATTCAAAAAGAGCCGTTTAAACTCAAGAGGGCGCTCTCTAAACACTCATCAGTTTCAACCATTTAAAATAAAATATTGTGCATGTGATGTTTTTTTGTAATAGTGATTAGATAGAGAGATTTTATTTAAAAATCTATTTTGTACATTTTTGAAAAGAGGAAGCTTTTAAAAAAAATTTGTACGGCAGGTTCAAAATTATCTCATAATTGTGGGGCCCCACAATGATTACAAATGGTTATGTTTATGGATATTTCAGCCATTTCTGAACCGATTTTGATCAAATAAAGTTTATTATGTCGTTAAAATTGTATGCTCTTTTGAATTTGACACTCAGTTTTTCATTATCTCACAAAAAATTATTTTGTGTAGCGCCCTCTATACCAAAACTCAACTATCCCTTTAACCTTTAATTTGATTGATTCATGTAATCAAATACAAAAATAAATGATTTGAATTAAATTCAAGTGTAGTATAAAGGAAAACAAACGATTGATCATGGAACCAACACTTCTGTTTGCATAATAGTGCTAGCGCAGAGTGTTTATTGTGCTACCTTTCCATTAATGGTTGTGCGCATTAACAACTGTTGCGCGCACAAATGCAACATGGTGTGTGCAATAGGACTCAAGGGGGCGCTACTCAAAATATTTTTGTGTGAGATAATGGAAATCTGAGTGTCAAAATCGAAAGAGCATACAATTTTAATGACAGAATAAACTTTATTTGATCAAAATCGGTTCAGAAATGGCTGAAATAACCATTAACATATTAACCATTCGTAATAAATGTGGGGCCCCCACAATTATTAGACAATTTTGAACCAGCCGTTAACATTTTTTTAAAATGTCGCCTCTTTTCCAAAATGTACAAAAGTGGTTTTTAAATTTATAGTTGTTGATAATCTCTCTATCTAAGCACTATTTCAACATAACATCACATGCACAATATTTCATTTAAAATGGTGAAAACCGATGGGTGTTCAGGGAGCGCCCTCTTGACATTTAACGGCTATTTTTATGCCTCCGCCAACGAAGTGGCCGGAGGCATTATGTTTTCGGGTTGTCCGTCCGTCCGTCCGTACGTACGTCCCGTTTTCGTTCTCGCGATATCTCAAGAACCGGTTGACGGATCAATTTCAAACTTGGTATGAGTGTACATATTGGGGTGACAATGATCTGATTAGATTTTAGGGGTCATGAGGTCAAAGGTCAAGGTCACAGGACTCAATATATATACAAAAATGCCTCGTTCTCGCGATATCTCAAAAACTGGTTGATGGATTAAATTCAAACTTGGTATTAGTGTAGATATTGGGGTGGCAATGATCTGATTAGATTTTGGGGTTCATGAGGTCAAAGGTCAAGGTCACAGTACTCAATGTATGTGTAAAAAAGCCTCGTTCTTGCGATATCTCAAGAACCGGTTGACGGATCAATTTCAAACTTGGTATGAGTGTACATATCGTGGTGCCACTGATCTGATTAGATTTGGGGGGTCATGCGGTCAAAGGTCAAGGTCACAGGACTCAATATGTATGCGAAAATGGCTTGTAATGGAAAAATTTCAAGAACTGAATGTCAGATTTCAATCAAACTCGGTACCTGAATGTATCATAAAGAGTTAACGTAGCCATAAAATGTTGGGGTCATGAGATTGAGGTCAAGGTCACGGGACTCATTATGCATGCAAAAAAGCTTGTAATGCCAAAATCTCAAGAACTAAATGTCAGATTTCAATCAAACTTAGTACCTGAATGTTTTTTAGGGAGCCATCAAAGATTAGGGTCATATGGTCAAGGTCACAGGACTCAAAATATATGAAAAATATTTAAAAAAATTAAATCAGTGCATGTTAATTTGGGCTTGATATTAAAATCGCGTGATAGCGGAGGCATAATTTTCGATTGCGCGCAATCGAAGATCCATCTAGTTTTTAAATGAGAACAGGCTTTTTACTTAGTTATTTGTAATTTTGTATTCCTTTCAAGCATGGTGGAGTTATAATTATTAGTTTGTAATGTAATGGTGCAGGTTTTGCTTACTTAAATTCAGTTTGACCAAAATTGTACTCGCTTTAATACCAGAACTCAACTATCCCTTTAAAACGTGTGCATCAAAGTGAATAATTAACCTGTTTTAATAGTACATACACACGTGTAATTGAATGGGGAAAATAGTAAATATGTACATTACACATACATCGCAGTGGGAATGGGCACAGGCGTATGCATGCAAGTTAATTGTTGAATGACAAATTACTGTTGAGACCGAAGGACAACGATGCAATATGCGCACCATTTTAAAGGGGTAGTTCAGTTTTGGTAAGGCTTAACTTTAGTAACCAAAACCTGCACAATAACATTACAAACTAATAGTTAAACTCCACCATGCTCAAAAGTTATAGAGAATTACAAACGACCAAGTAAAGAGCCTGTTATCATAAAAAAGAGCCATTAAAACACAAGAGGGCACTCTCTAAAAAAGCATTGGTTTCAAACAATTTTCATACAAAATTATGCATACATTTGTAATGTTTTGTTGAAATAATGATTAAATAGAGAGATCATCTACAACTATTTAAAAACCTCTTTTGACAATTTTAATTACCTCACAAAAAAATTGTGATGGGCAGCGCAAAAATATAAGTTGTGTCAATGTATAAAAACATGTACAAATTTAGTTCACTTAAGTTCAATTTTGACCCTCTTGGGATCTTTAAAAAAACCAGAGCCATATTCAAATTTCAAAATATCGCTCTTTCCTGATCAAACCTGTATGCATAACATGGAAGAAAACAAGATTTTTCTCATTTTGTCAATGTGAGGTTGAAAATCTGTTTCCCCGATTGGGCCACCAAAATATGTCTTTTATACATTTTTGCTGGCCCGAAGTGCAATTTCACTGGCCCCGGGTTGGCCCCGGGCCAGTGCGAGTGTCGATACCTGCATAAAGTGTATGGAGAGTATGGCCATCTAATGATAATAATTTACAGAAAATCCTAAACTTTCTATGCGTCTGAGTACAAGTACTTCACATTGACTTGGAATGCATGATCAGGAGAAATACATGGCCTATGGATTTTCCATTATCCTTACTATAATTAGTTATCATATTTGGCATTGATTTATGATTTCTTATATAGTAAAACATTTACTTGTATTATGTCCTCTATAAATGTATGAATTCAATTGAGTCTTCGTGCATTAAAAATTTAAAAAATTTGAAAAATAAGGAAAGAAATTTAGGCTTCGCCAGGAATCAAACCTGAGACATCCAGATTGCTAGACTGGTGCTCTAACCATTGAGCCATAAGAAGGACTACCATTATAGGGCCTTGTGGCCTAATGATTAGAGCACCGGTCTAGCAATGCAGATTCCTTAGGTTTGATTTCCAAATTTCCCTGCGAAGCTCAATTTTCTCTGACTTTTTATTTATTCCTGGTCATTTTTATGCCTCCGCCAACGAAGTGGCCGGAGGCATTATGTTTTCGGGTTGTCCGTCCGTCCGTACGTACGTCCTGTTTTCGTTCTCGCGATATCTCAAGAACCGGTTGACGGATCAATTTCAAACTTGGTATGAGTGTACATTTTGGGGTGCCAATGATCTGATTAGATGTTGGGGGTCATGAGGTCAAAGGTCAAGGTCACAGGACTCAATATATGTGCAAAAATGCCTCGTTCTTGTGATATCTCAAGAACTGGTTAACGGATCAATTTCAAACTTGGTATACACTGTATGAGTGTACATATCGGGGTAGCAATGATCTTATTAGATTTGGAGGTCAAAGGTCAAGGTCACAGGACTCCATATATATATATATGCAAAAATGGCTTGTAATGGCAAATTTCAAGAACTGAATGTCAGATTTATATAAAAACTTGGTACCCGAATGTATCATAAAGAGTCAACATAGCCATAAAATGTTGGGGTCATGAGGTTGAGGTCAAGGTCACAGGACTCAGTATACATGCAAAAAAGCTTGTAACGGCAAAATCTCAAGAACTAAATGTCAGATTTCAATCAAACTTGGTACCTGAATGTTTCTTAGGGAGCCAATGTAGCCATCAAAGTTGTGGGTTATATGGTCATGGTCACTCAAAATATATGAAAAATATTAAAAAAAAATTTTTTTTCAGTGCATGTTAATTTGGGCTCGATATTAAGATCGTGTGATAGCGGAGGCATAATTCAGTCAAAGATCCATCTAGTTCTCTATATTTGAATTTACTATATTTAAAAAGCTGCATTACTTTGCTGATCCTCGCACATATCCCTTAGAAATTGAAAAGAGTTTCAGGGAACTTTTACCATCAATTTGGCGTTGTGGCTCAATAGTTGGAGCACTGGTTAGCAATCTGGAGCCCCAATTTTCTTTGCTCATTTTTCATAATATTTCTGGTAAGCTTCTTCTGTGTTTGAATTTGCATTAATGATAAACAAAAATAAGTGACTGAAAATGTTGTTACAAGATGTATTCTTTTCTTTTCTCTGTTTGTTTTAATTTTATTCAGAAAACACTGATGAAAATAGCACTTTTACACACAGTGGACTCGTAAAAATAGTGAAAAGAGTTGCAGAGGACACATGTGTAGACAACTGGGACATCCTAAACGCTGATACTGTGTGCAGAGAAGCCGGGCATCCAAGAGCCTACAGTGTAACCATTGATGACCCCAATCTGATGGAGAGTACCCAGGGACATGTTACTCATTGTAACAAAAGTAAGATTTAAATAATTATATACAATTTGAATATCAATACAAAATACACAAGATGTAAGTCCTCATCCACCAAACAACTTGTGAATTCATAAGTAAGAAGTTTTTAAACACTGGATAAGTTAGATTTGTTAGTTATGTAAATCATTAGAGGTATCGATTCTATGGTTGACTAAGCAAATAATGTTTCAGAGTTTGCAAAGGTAGTGTCATTAAAGAGATAGGGGCAATTCCAAGTGCACATTGACATACCGTAAATCTTTGTGTACATAGAATGCACGTGTGTACAAGACGCATCCCACTTTTTCGACACGGCAAAAAGAAACTCCACCATGCCTGAAAGGTGCCTGAATTGTGAGATAATGAAAAACTGACTGTCAAATTTGAAAGAACATACAATTTTAATGACAGAATAAACTTTATTTGATCAAAATCAGTTCAGAAACGGCTGAAATATCCATAAACGTATTTGTATTAACAAAATTCTCCGCCAAGGGATATTTTGACTTTTTAGAAAAGAAAAAAAAAAAATGCTGATAGACTACTTTGAAAAAAATCTAAATAGGTTTTTAAAAAGTTGTTGATGATATCTCTATTGAATCATTATTTTAACAAAACATCAAATGCACAATTTTGTATGAAAAATGGCTAAAACCAATGAGTTTTTTAGAGAGCGCCCGAGTTGTAACGGCTCTTTTAATGATAACAGGGGTTTTACATAGTCGTTTGTAAATGTGTATACTTTTCGAGCATGGTGGAGTTATAACTATTAGTTTGTACCACAATGGTGCAGGTTTTGGTTACTAAAGTTAAAGGGATAGTTGAGTTTTGGTATAGAGGGCGCTACACAAAATAATTTTTTGTGAGATAATGAAAAAGTGAGTGTCAAATTCGAAAGAGCATACAATTTTAATGACAGAAGAAACTTTATTTGATCTAAACCAGTTCAGAAATGGCTGAAATATCTATAAACATAACCGTTGTAATAAATGTGGGGCCCCACAAATATTCAACAATTTTGAATTAGCCGTTACAAGATTTTAAAAATTCTTCCTCTTTTCAAAAATGTACAAAAGAGGTTTTTCGATAGTTGTTGATTATCTCTCTATCTAATCACTGTTTCAACAAAACAGTAAATGCACAATATTTTATTTCAAATGGCTGAAACCGATGAGTGTTTAGAGAGTGCCCTCGTGAGTTTTAACGGCTCTTTTTTAATGATAGCAGGCTTTTTACTTGTCATTTGTAATTTTGATTTCCTTTCGAGCATGGTGGAGTTGTAACTATCAGTTTGTTATGTAATGGGGCAGGTTTTGCTTACTAAAATTCAGTTTGACCAAAACTGTACTCTCTTTACCAGAACTCAACTATCCCTTTAAGCATGTAAGGTTAATTCAGAATTGAATTCAAACATAATAGAGAAACGGACTAGAAATATTTTAAATGATTGAAAATGAGCAAAGAAAAATAGGCTTTGAATTGATAAATTTAAATTGCATTCCATGTGTCTCAATAGAGTGGTGAAGTGTGATGTCATCTATGACGTCATAAACATCTATTTTTAGAATTTTCAAATTTGAACTTAATTTTCTGAAAGAGTGTCAAAGATAATGTCCAAATACCGAAAATCAATTGAATATGTTCAGTATTGGCTGAGATATGCCCTTCCAAATTAATTTTACTTCAATGGGCAATCAGTGTTATAGTGCTCTGGATTGCCTATTGACAACAATTTCATTTGGATGGGCATATCTCAGCCAATACTTAACATATTCAATTGATTTTTGATATTTGGCCATTATTTTGATACTCTTTCGGAAAAATGAAGTTCAAATTTGAAAATTCTAAAAAAAAGATGTTTATGACGTCATAGCTTCTGTACTCTATTCACAATCAATACAGTCATGTAGATGTGCTCTTTAACCAAATTTTTGCTCAAATTTCCAGTTTTCACACCTCATAATCATTGAATAATTGTATCATATCATTAATCAGTTAGTTTTACAGCCAAATACAGCAATTCAAGATTGTAATATTTTAGGCTATTTTCTATCCTATCCAACCTTGTAGTGCCTAGCGAATATTATACTACCTCTAGGTGTTATCAGGGTTATACAGGGTGGCCCACAAATAACGGAACGGGGTACTTGCCATACTAAAGACTCATGATGCCCGCCATACTGCATCGAGTAACGATCAACCGTGCGTCATTGTGAGTGTGCGTTCAGCTGTGTATAGAGAAGAAGGGGTACTAACAATGGCGCACGCATTGAACCTTACTAGTTGCTATGATATGTGTCTTCATTATAGCAAGCACCCGTTCCGTTATTTCTGGGCCACCCTGTATTGGTCTCGTTTCTGCCGAATGCAAACTGATAGAAGACCAAATGATTTTGGTGTGACTGATAACCCCAGTTTAGTCTTTGTTGGTGCCCGACAGAGCGGAAATATGTACCTTGTTCTGCCTGGTGTCGGTTTGGGTTTGGTTTGGTGGTGTAACTTGGGAAGAGGGATCTAGTAACATTTATTTTCATTTTTCATTGCATTTATTCAACCATAAAAACAATACAACAAATCGCAAAATTAAGACATGAATACACTGTTTTATGGTTCGGACCATTACAAACGCATAGCTTGTAAAAAAAAATGGCCCTTAAACACACATATAAAGTAAACCATAAGTACATGTATGTATCTTGAGGAGCCGAATAACTGATTAGATTTTGGGGTCATGAGGTCAAAGGTCACAGGGCTCAATATATGTGCTAAATGAGCTTGTTATTGCAAAATTTCAAGAACTGAATGTCAGATTTTAATTAAACTTGGTACCTAACCTGAATGTATCTCAGGAAGCCATTGCAGCTATCCGATTTTGGAGTCAATGTCACAGGACTCATTATACAGTATATGCATAAATAGCTTGTAATTGTAATATCTCAAGAACCAGTTGACAAATAACCATCAAACTTGGTACATATTCTTGGGGAGCTACGAATAAACGTGTAAGATTTGGGGGTCATTAGGTCAAAGCCACGGCTCATATGCATGTATATGCAAAAATAGCTCCTAATTGTGATATTTCAGATCTGATGGACAGATTACTATCAAAATTAAGTTGACAAATTAATTCAGCGCATGTTAATTTGGGCTTGATATCAATCGCGCAATGGCGGAGGCATCATTTTCGACTGCGCGCAGTAGAAGATCCATCTAGTTTCAGCTGATACGATTCTTGACATTTAGCTGTCCAAAAAGGAATATGCCTAAATGTGAACGGTGAATGAGAAGGTGGCAAACCTTGGTAACATCACTGAATTGTCCATAGAAACCATTTAGCATGTAATCAAACAAACGTCTCCTTGGGTCCTGTTGCAGAAAGAGATGCAATCAATTGTAAGTTGCGATTGATTGCAAGTCGGTAAATTTGCACATTTGAACCAGCAATTAAATCTTTGCATTAAGGCACATGATCTGACTTGCAATTAATTGCAAATGGGCAATTCCAGGGTAACGGAATTACAATTCAGAGAAATTTTGCTCATACTTTTTCATAATATGGATTAGTCGGATAGTCCTATGACCTAAAGGTTTATCAACACTTTAATAAGTTCTGGAGATATACCTGCTGTCATACAGAAACAAAAATATGGAAATTTCTTACATGAGGAAAGAGCTAGCACGTATGATACGTCGGTAACAGAATTACGGCAGTAAATGGGCCTTTTTTCCCACCTTCAACTTTCACATGAATTCATCTGAAATTTATAAGACATTTTGTGTAGATTTATGTTAACGTTCATTGCTTGTGGTGTCAACTTTATGATAGCATTAGTTTTGTTCTTTATGTTCATCTTGTTTGGTCGCAACCGACCATGTTTCCAAAAAAGGCAGCGGTAACTGAATTACAAAAATGGTAACGGAATTACGCCTTCTGAAATGTACCTTCTCATTTCTTGAACACCAGATAAGCTGAAATCCCTTCAAAATGTTATTTTAATGTTCAAACTTTTATAACAACCAAAATGCAAGATACTTTTATGCCAAATTATAAAGTAATATATGAATACACCTGCTTAATTTGTTAATTTGGTAACGCAATGTGAAATTTCTAAACAAATAATTATTTGTGTTTGCGAAATTCAAGTCAGTCTTTGTTTACATAGTCCTTGTTATCAAACTCTGTAGTCCTGGCTCAAATCAATGGTCACATATTTCTCTATTTATACTAGAAAACTATCTAATAAACATGGTAACGGAATTACACTAGTAACACTGTTTTGTCAATTGTCCACAAATTCTTCTAAATTATAGTATCCATTGGATAAAAATCACTGCCATCAAAGTATTTCATACACACATACTACCAAAACCCTTTTTTTGATCATGTACACTTCCTTATTTTATGCAATTTGAACAAAACAGATTGGGTAATGGATAGCAGAACAATAATTCAAAGTCAAATGTCAAGTGTTGCATGTATCAAGGATACCAGGAATTGCTTGTAGTATATCCTTTTAATGCACAATGTGTACAATTTGATATTATGTTAGAATTCTGAAAAACCCTAGACTTATTTACATTGGACATGTACTAACAAAGTATGTACCGTAAAACTCCGTGTATAAAGCCCGGCGCAGACAGAGCCGACACGACCCAATCCGACTGGTTATCAGCCTTATTAACTCAGTGTGCGTTGCCTCAGGACTCCGGTTTTGCCAATCAAGAACCAGTCAGAGGTCATTCGAGGCCGATTCAACATGTTGAATCAGCTCCGACTGAGCGAAACTGACTCTAGCCTGAATGAAAACCAGTTGGATCGGGTCGAGTCGAGTCGGCTCTGTCTGCGCCGGGCTTAAGACGCACTCGTGTATAAAACGCCCCCCCAACTTTCACAGCAAAAAAAAAAAAAAAAAAAAAAAAAAACTCTTCTTTTTTCTTTTTTTTTTTTTTTTTTTGGGGGGGGGGGGGGGGGACACCCTGGTTTTTTTTTTTTTTTTTTTTTAACCCTGAAGTGCTGTTGGAATGCTTATACCACTGGTCTAGGGCATGACAAAAGCTTAATGTTGAATGTAGCATTCATCAATCATTTTCTCACATAAAAATAGTGGTTAGTACACAAATTGCATATTTATTTAGCAGTAACACTGGTGCTCATAAATATTCATATTCATATTCATGAATATTCATGAGCACCAATACTCACTAAATATAATGCACAAGTAACAAATATTTATGAAATTTAATTAATTTTATATCATTTTTTATTTTAATGTTGCAAATATAAGTGGCATAACTATAGGGGCACATGCCCCCCTCTTCACTGAGATGGGGGGGGGGGGGGGGGGGGGTACGGTAAAAGTAAAAAACAAACAAATACAAAAAGGGAGACCTGTAGATATTTGCTTTCATGAATGATGTACAAGTTTGCATTTTGAACTCAAACTTGAAAGATTGTATTCAAGAAAAGATCTACAGATCTACAGATTGCAGAGAGAGACATTTTCTGCATTTCAACCAATCATATTTGTGCATTTAGAACATATGATCTGACTCACACATTGTATCTCTTTCTGCAACAGGGCCTTTTGTCTGGTTGAAAAAATGTGGTATCATTAGAACATCAATGCAAGTGCCATTATGTCATTTGTCTGGATTTCTATTGTATGGGAATTAGCAGGTCTATTTAACTGTGGTAAGCCAGGGTGTGAATAGGCTCTAATCATGACTTTGAATACAGTAGGTCTTTTTCATACATAATACACCTATAGAATTCTTGGACATGGGTGCAGGTCTAAAATAATTTAATTTTACATGAAATTTTCAAACTTTAAAGTTTAAACAAGGCTGTTCAAAATGCAAACTTGTACATCATTCATGAAAGCAAATATCTACAGGTATCTTCTTTTCAATGAATTTCAAGTTTCTATGCAACATAAATGTATGCAATAGTTACATGATTTGTAATCTGTACAAATTCAAACCTGATTCTTTCTAACTAAACCGAACACAAAAAGTAACTACCCCCTAGACAACTGCTCATAATTTCATAACCAATAATTTTTCAAAAGTAACCTTGCTACAATATTTCTACAGTTGTTTTGAACATTATATGTGAAAGTCATAGATATTCATCTCTTCATGGCTGAATGAGCACATATTAAAGACAAAATGACCCAATTTCAAAAGTCACAAGAACTTGCGCATGCCTGTCCATTTTTGTGAAACAGCACATTATTATGGCTTTATGCATTATTTATGGTTTATGAAACAATGCTGTTTGATATTTCACTCATTTTTAAAATTTGTAATGGCACATGCGGATTTATGCATTAATTGCAAGTGTAAAACAGTGCAATTTGAAATTTCACGAACCATAAAATCATGTAACTAAATTGCATAAATGTATATGTTGCATAGAAACATGAAATTCATTGAAAAAGGGGAGACCTGTAGATATTTGCTTTCATGAATGATGTACAAGTTTGCATTTTGAACTCAAACTTGAAAGATTGTATTCAAGAAAAGATCTACAGATCTACAGATTGCAGAGAGAGACATTTTCTGCGTTTCTACCAATCAGATTTGTGCATTTGGAACATTTGATCTGACTCACAATTGATTTTATCTCTTTCTGCAACACTCACAGGGCCTTTTGTCTGGTTGAAAACACGTGGTATCATTAGAACATCAATGCAAGTGCCAGGATGTCATTTGTCTGGATTTCTATTGTATGGGGATAAGCAGGTCTATTTAACTGTAAGCCAGGGTGTGAATAGCCTCTAATCATGACTTTGAATAGGTCTTTTTCATACATAATACACCCATAGAATTCTTGGACATGGGTGCAGGTCTAAAATAATTCAATTTTACATGAAATTTGCAAACTTAAAACAAGGCTGTAGAAAAAACAAGAAATAATATATCTCCAATTCTTTCATATATTGTAGAACTTATATCAAACCAAGATTTAAGCCAAACAAATTCTCAAAATTATTTGATCCATGAGGTAAAACGGAAGGTCAAAGTCTAAGGTCAAAGGTTATCGTATCCAAACTCGCTCATGCATGAAAACAAATTGCATAAATGGATTGCATAACATCCCCAGTCCAATGACACCATTACAAAATAATTTGACCCAACGGTTAATGGACAATGGCCATTTGAAAAATGGTGTCAACGCCCATTTCTGACAAAACTCCCCCATAAGAATTGACCATAGCACCAAAACAGTTGGGCGGATCGGGCTAAAACTTAGATATTTGCGCTTTGAAAGGTTGAAATATCATATGTACCAAATATTAGGAAATTTGAAGGGGGTGCGATGAAATCCATTGGGTGATTTGACATGGAATGACCCTGTGCCAGAAGTGCATCACCAAACACACACATATTAAAGGGACCGTAAACTCGCAAATCATGGGGGATTGAAGCGTGGCCCGACTCGGATATTCGGATAATATTCGGAATTCTCCGTACATTTTCGGTAAACGACACCGCAAATGCGGTGATGCAGGCAACCCGTACGCATGAATAGACCGCTTCTGTAATGTATGCAAATAATATGCGTATGACATAAGACTCTCCGTTGGCAAGCTTAACAATAGTAACTAGGTCCGGCAAGGGAAGTTTGCCGGAGCTTGCCGGACATAGTTACTATTGTTAAGCTTGCCAACGGGGGGGGGGGGGGGGGGGGAGTCTGACGTCATACGCATAATATTTGCATACATTACAGAAGCGGTCTATTTTGTGTAACTATACCCCTATGCAGCACGCATTCAACTGAACCAAAACGAACTCAACAACCCCACAAGCAAACCACCCCACCCTCGACTGCAGTTTTGTTAGCAGATCCAAGATTGCTGTTATGTGTACGGCTACAATAGGGGCAAGCGAATGACATTGAGCGTACACGGATTGCGAGCGGACACTCCCTTTAAACTCCTCATAAAAGTTTAGACAGATTTTTGAGGCACCTATTTCTCCTTTATTTGAGACCTATTTGTATCCTTTTATTCATCAGTGGCTTAGCTAATTTCCTCATGTCTAAAATGACACAACTTTGTAACAATCGCTTGCTTCTTGGCTGAGTACCTCCCCTTTGTTTACATTTTACAGGTGGGTTTGAAACCAATGTGCCAAATTTGCCATTACTCTAATGCAGTAAATAACTCATTCATTCCTTCATTCACCCATTCATTGATTCATCCTACAGCAACAGAATCAATAGGATTAGCAGAGATACTGGTCAATTTGGCATGTTCCGTTTGTGACCCACCTGTAATAAATAAATAAACAAAGGGGGTGGGTACTCAGCCATGAAGCAAGCGATTGTTGCTTTAGTTTGTGAATTTACTACACAAGTTCAATAATTTGGCAAATAACATCCTCAAAATGTGTCCATCACAACAATAAGAGGTATACACACACAATGGTGTGATATACAGAAAGAACAAACTTATTTAATTCAATGGTTCATTATGAAATATTTTGAAGTACTGACAAATTGCAATAACATCTTCAAGGCAAGTGTCAACTAAACTGGGCTCCAAAAGAAACTTATCACTTCTTCAGAGCGACACACATTAAAATCCAAAGCATAAAAAGTAATCATAATTGGGCATAGAATAGATATAATACTCCTTAGCAAGCTCATCTAAAAAAATTATGTTTGCTTTTATTAGTCAACAAAGAATAAAATAAGGTGAAATCGCAAGAGGTCATTTTTCAAAAATCACAGAAACTGCTCGCTTTCCGGGCACAGAGCTCGGTACGGACAATAGCCATATAGTCTATTGGTTACATAACCCGCTTTGAAGTTGAATGAATAGCTATTGAAAGTTCTGAATAGACTGCCTTTCGTGGAGGTTCGCAGCGAGCAGTTTCTGTGATTTTTGAAAAGTGACCTGTAGTGATTCCATGACATTTTTCTCTTTTTTTGACAAAAGCAAACTTGTACTTTTTGAGATATGCTTCATAAGGAGAATAATAGCTTATCTGTGTCTAAATATGAATCAATTTGGTGCTATGGATTTTAGTGAGCGTCGCTCTGAAAAAGTGATAAGTTTCTTTTGGAGCCCAGTTTATATCTACATGTTCTACCACACTTACTGTATAGCTTGTTAATGGTTGGTCAAAGTTTATCATTGGCGTTCCTTCGTCAAGACTGTTTGAGATTGAGATTGAGGCTGTCTAGCTAGACTGTAACCTGTTGATTAAAGAAATAAATAGACAGAGATTTATTACCCGTGCCTTGCTAATGAAAAGATACATTGTATAAAGTAAAAACTTAACATGGACACCAGTAAAAAAAACTATATCACAATTCTTAAACACTCTGGAAATAAGTGAGTTATATTCAGGACTAAACAACGGGGGCACCCCTGCAGAGTACCCATTCTATACCACAAAATAGTCATACTACACAGTAGCCTAGCTAGTATCAGCGTGTTGTGTGAATAATTCGGATTTCAGATCATTCAGTCTAGCCTAAGTCTAGACTCTAGTATACTAAGGCAAGTATTGGTTTAAATATTATAATAGTATTAATGGTAGTTTAGTCTGACATGTTTGACTAAAGCAGGAATTTAAATGAGTTTGCTGGACAGACATGATTGGAGCCAGACCACGCACAGAAGCTAGGGTTGGCTTAGTGCTTAGAACAACATAACTATGTCACTTTTTAATGTAGGGCCTCTAATTGACTTTAAAGGGTACCACCACCCAAAAATAATATTCTTATTATAGAAAGGTACCATCTTTAGTATTCCATTCCTTCAACAAATTCACAAAAATATGTTTTCAGAAAAAAATATATAATTGGAAAACGCATCACCATTCTCAACCATGCGTTCATGCGGTCTGAATTGCATAGACTATATGCGTGCAGAGCCAGAGCGCACTGTGCAGAGCGAATGAATCATCCGGGAATCTATTGACGTATGCGTGAAAGCATTGGCACACTCGCAAATGCTTGGCCCGTATGGAACCAGGAAATAGCAGTGGTTCCGTAAGTGGTGGAAATTAATTGCTTTGTTTATGAATTACACAACCCTTTGCAAAATGTTGGGTATCTATTTGATATCACAAAACGGTACCAAAACATATAATAATGTGTTGTCCTGGTGGTCCCCTTTAAGTTTAACCTTACTTAAGCTTTAGTAATATTACTTGATGTTGAATCATTTGGCCCACATAAGTTTGGAATGCATGGCGCACAGAAACAAGGCCTAATTAGGCTAACCAAGTCCTAGCTAGGCCTGGTCCAGTCACAACGCTTACGACTGTCTCTGTTGTGTGCCGTGGTCTAGATCGATATATATCGATCAAGTGAAGTATCATTATTGTTTTAAACCATGACTTGAGATGGTCTAAAATGATTGTTAGACCACGCTATAGCCTACAGAGTACAGAGTCGTACGCTTTGTGACTAGACCAGTACTAGCTAGGACTGTCCAAGTTAGCCTAGCTAGGTCTGTGCGTCACTCATGCATGCCAAAGCCCAAGGCCAAGCCCAAACTCATAAAGGCCAAATCATTCATAAGAAATATCAGTCAGTATTCTCAGTCTCACAGAATCTTAGTCTCAGACTTACTCACTTCATCTTAGACTTAGTCAGTGAACAACAAAGTCAAAGAATGATTTGTCACAACTCACAAGATCTCCAATATACATAGAATGTTGTAAATAATCACATTTATCTTCCATAAGAAGTGAAATTAAAAGTTAGTCACTCAAAGAGTGAAATACAGTGCTGTGTTGACTGTGTAGTGCTTTTCCAACATATTTGACCACGCATGGGACTACGGAAAATCCGTTTAAATGATGGTGGCAAATAACGTAACTTCTTATCAATTTGGACGCCCAAATGAGTCATAAATTTATAATATGTCCTAGGACTGTCTAGAATACACATGATATAGTTCAATATTTACCTTCCATAGCAGCAAAATGGCCAACAAATTGCCAATCTTCATGTGGATTTGACGGTCGTGCAACTTGTCCATAGACAATTCATCGCTGGGGGGGAATTTTCCTTGACCTATTTTTGGCCGAAACTCGATCATCGAGACTTGCAAGAATACTCTACTCTGATTGGCCAAATGACAAAAGTGTCGTGTGTCGTGCTGGAAAAATCGTTCTTGGAGCGATTCGATGGTACGACAAAAAAAATCCCATCACGACACGGGCACGACACACGACACAACGACGTGGTCGGTGTGACAGGTCAATAGAGTTTGCACATTATTGATTATTTTGTGTCGTGAGGCATGTCGTTTTGTCGTGTCGTGGTGTCGTGTCGGGCTTGGTTTGACGGAGCCTTTAGACTTCAACAAGGGAAGGAGTTGGGGTTGGGTGATCTATTTTTTTTTCTTGTCAAAGACTGCAAGATTTTTTTCTTGTCCTGCCGAAGGCGGCAAAGTCTTTCTTATTTGATTTCTTCCTTTATATTCATAATTTAGTTTTTTACATATCAGTACTGTAGGTGGATTTTGTTTTCCCCCCTGTATAGTGGGTGGATTTTGTTTTCCCCCCTGTATAGTGGGTGGATTTTCTTTCTTTCAAAAAACTTCCTACCCACTTTAAAGTAAATTAAATGGTGCGTCCATTACCGATGTAATTCCGTTACCGGTGTAATTCCGTTACCACGTAATTCCGTTACCAATGTTTTCATAGGAATGGGTTAAGATATTAAAGAATTGGGTGTTTGGGATTTCAAGGACACATATTTTAGCATTGGATTTACAATTACAGAATAATTCATTAATATTTAAGTTCTTAAAAAAAACTTTCTTGCAATATTGGTAACGGAATTACATACAAATTGGAGTAGATTTGGTCATTCTGTCCTGCAAATATTGGTTCCGGTTGGAATAAGTGCTTTACAAAATAAGAAGATTATCCATAAATACTAGTATAACTGCAAAGTATACAAAGGAATAAGTTCAGGGATCAATGATTTATTGATTTGTTATTAAATTTAGAAAACCCCAAAAGTTCAAACATTGCTTTCAGAAAAACGGATTACGTTATTCACAAACGGTCTTCTATTCACTAATATATAGGACGTTGTCCACCCAAAACATGCTTTGAAATTGTATTTCATAAACTTTTAAATTTTCCATTTTTGGCTCCTCTCATCCGGAATTATATAAATTTATAATTGATTGCATGTGTTACTGCAAAGGGGGCAAGGTCCAATACACAACATTTAGGACCGGTACAGGAATATCATTGTTTTGCCCAAATAAAGCCATTAATTGCATATGGCAATTTTCAACCTCTCAGGACTGCAACCACCATCCCCCCCCCCCCCCCCAGGGCGTAGTTACGAGGGGGCCTTGGGCCACGTGCCCCCCTCCCTCCTCCCCAAACACAAATTGTCTGTGCCCCCATCGGAAAACTCATGCTTCCAAGAACAAAAATAGACAGCACATAACCCCTGAACGTGTAATTTTAAAGGTAAATATGTACATTTTAGGCCAGTATAATGTAATGTTCATATTTGCACTATCATTTCCGGGCCAAATGAGATCATTGATAAATTATGATCTTAGGCCATCTGAACGGGTTATTGCATTTTAAACAAATTTTTTTTGGCTGGTCAGGTGAAAACCTGAAAACCCTCAAACTGTCCGTCAACCGTCCGTCAACCATGCAGCACACCCCCACTTTCAGTCCACTGTCGTTGTACATGCACAGTATTTCTATCATACACTCAATGAAAAGTTTGTGTGGTGTACATACATATTAAATTAAATAATACGTTTTAAGTAATGTTTATACATTTTACCCTGGTAATACGTAACAAACAATCATGAAATAAGAACAGAAACTTGCAATAACAATCAAAACACTTTCATTATATTTAATTTATCACATTGGTAATCTGTTGGAACCAACAATAGGGTAAATGTTCCCCCTTCTGTATTCTCAATCTGTGTTTTTTTCTTTTCATGCCTTAATACTTGTTTGTATGTATTTGTATGTAGATGTATATATGTGGACGTGGTGTGGCAAGATTGGTAGTGCGCGCGCTTTCCGACCGTGAGATCCCGAGTTCGAACCCTGCCCACGGCGTTTGTCCTTCAGCAAGACAATTTATCCACTATTGCTGCTCTCTACCCAAGTGTATAAATGGGTACCATGGTCAGGTGTTAATTAGCCTTAGCGCCATCATCAGTGGCAGCTTGGCTAGTATGCTCCCCGGGGAGTTGAGAAAGTACGCATTATTATTGTGTGGGTTTGATATGTACCTGATGACCATGGGTAATAATAATTTAAGTAATTATTTAAGCGCATTTGAACATTATATATGGAAAATGCGCTATATAAATGCATTATTATTATTATTATATTTGCATTATTAGTTGTTATGTGTATTGTATGCTTTGTTTTTACATTGTATTTTAAACTTTGAATGTGGGCAATAAAATCAATCAAATCAAATAACCAAAACACAGTAATTGTTTATTCTTCATTGTTCCCTATTTCTTTTCTAGCACATTTCCGCCTTCAAGATTGTCCAGTTAGTGAAAAGAAGTGCACAACGTTTCGACTGGCAACGATTCACTGCAACAGTAAGTACCAAAAATACACACACATCATCTTATGCCTGGCGCAGACAGAGCCGACTCGACCTGATCCGACTGGTTTTCAGACTGATTAACTTAGTATGTGCTGCCTCAGGACTCCGGTTTTTCCAGTCATTCGAGGCCGATTCAACATGTTGGATCGGCTCCGACTGAGCGAAACTGACTCTAGCCCGACTGAAAACCAGTCGGATCGGGTCGAGTCGGCTCTGTCTGCGCCGGGCTTTAGATTGAAACCAATTTATTCATAGGATGTCTACATATATTTTAGTTCATACCATTTTGTTACAAACATAGTCATCTAGGCTGTCCATGATGAGCATGTTAGAAACTGGAGGGACCCTCATGCTCAGAGAGCTGGAGCAAACAGGCGACTCTCATCCACATGGCATTGTACAGCCAGAACAACAACAGCAACGACAACAACAAACATCAGGTAATAAACAGGTAGATAGTAATAAAGGGCTAGTTATGAGTTGTTTAGTGTTTTTGGAATGCCTCAGAAGCACTAAAATTATAGAACGTCAAGTGATTTTGATGCTTAGAGATCTAAAATCATTGGGTTATATTATAATCTTTCTCAGTTTTGGGGGATATTTAAGCATATATTTTACAGTCTTTGCAATTTGTATATATATATGAATTGATTCCCAAAACTATTGTAGAATAATTGTTTGGAAATGATTTTAAAGATGAAATCACCTTCAATATACTTTTATCTTTAAAAAAGGAAATCCAAGCGATGTGACCTCTGACCCTCGTAGTGCACAGCAAGAAGCAGCTTCTTCTTCCCACCCGAAACGAGCACAGAGTGGTCTCTTAGAAGAGGAGACGCAGGAGAATGGTGAAATAGGTAGCAATCTTCCAAAAGCAGATGGTGCCAGAAATATGCAAGATCATGAGACTGGGGATATGAGGGTAGATCAACGCGAACACAATGTAAATGTTGTTCCGCTTACTCATGATCCTGTTCATGAATATGTTGGAAGTACAGTAACGCATACCCACGAACATGTTGGAAACCAAGTGCCACCTCTCCGACTTGAAGACTTGGCTAGTGCGCGGGATCCCCCTCATAATGCACAGCATCCAGTGGGTGATCATCACGGACAAAGGGCAATGGAGATGCCAGGAATGATAAGAGGGTTTCCACTGCTGTCTGTACCAAGGAGAGAAGAACCACACGTTTACAGGGATGAGGCCATGCCTTCCCAGGATGCACCTGGAGCCAGCGAGTACGACATGATACCCACGGTCACACCTTTGCATATTTGGCTTGCGTATTGCCATAATGCAGACATAGGCAGACAGGGTTGGGAATTTTTTGTTGTTGTTAATCCTAAAAATTGATTTATTTGATTTAAACCATGATTCAATCATTTTATTTTCCTATACAGTGCATTACAACTATTGAAAGAAAGGACAGAGATGGAAAAAAACTATACCAATCATTGATTTTGGGGTACTTTTTGTATTACTTTGTATTTATTATTGTATTTTGTACTAGGGTTGTGTGATTTTGTATGATTTCTTTACGAAAATGCTTGGGTAATTGAAACCATAACTGATAACAAGTTCAATTCAATTAATGTAAACGTTGTTATTTTCGCGCGATTAATATTTCGCGCTGAGCGACACAAATACATTCCCGGGTTTTTAATTTCGCGGCCGAGCAAGTGTTCAATAGACCGTTTCTGTAATGTATGCAAATAATATGTGTATGACGTAAGACAATAGTAACTAGGTCCGGCAAGCTAAGTTTGCCGGAGCTTGCCGGACCTAGTTACTATTGTTAAGCTTGCCAACGGGGAGTCTGACGTCATACGCATATTATTTGCATACATTACAGAAGCTGTCTATTTGCAAGAGCACAACTCGATCGTAAGAAAGTCATCAAAATGAAATTTGAATGAAAGTAAATAAAAATCAATAAAACCTCAGTCTTTTGTTAGTTCAATAACTGACTGTGACATTAATTTAAGAACAAAATCACAACCTCTGTAGATTTCCGACGGTATAGGTGTGTCATACCGGGCAACATCATCGAGAATCGAATGAATACGAACCCGAGTTCTACGGCGTAGAGATTTGCGGAGCGCGGGATGAGTTCCAGAACACTCTCTCAGACCAGAGTAGTGCATGCATGATGCATACATGTAATGCACGCTCCATATGCATACTGTACTCGCGATCGCGACTAGCTCGATGAACGACAAGTAGAGGCGCATGCGCAGGCTATAAGTAAACAAAACGTCACAGTTGTAAACAAATTTCCCCCAAGTCTGCGCACTGCGGATTCGCTCTAAACAAGAGTTTATACACTCGCTTATTATACACACATTAGGCCAGGCCATAACACATTTATTTATCGCACTGTCCCTGTTCAAAACACGCATTGTAAATCAGGCATTTATATTCGCGGACGCCTACTTCAGCGCGAAATCCCGCAAAAATTAATGCACCGCGAATATTACCACGTTTACAGTAGCTCTAAGCCCAGGGTTGGGGAAATCATGAATTCAAACAAGTACCAAACAAATACCAATTTATTTTATTAACATTTTTTAGCTCATCCGGCCCGAAGGGCCCGATGAGCTTATGCCATGGCGTGGCGGTCCCGTCGTCCGTCCGTCCGTCCTTGCCGTCCGTCCGTCCGTCCGTCCGTCCACAGTTTTCAAAATGCTTCTTCTTCGTTATTTTTCAGCCGATTTTGATTCTGATTGTTTCAATAAGATAGGGCTAGGAGGGGGATTTAAAACTTCTACACAGAATCGTGAAATTCATTATCTATGGTAATTTATGCAAATTTATTCGAAATCACAAAAAATGCTTCTTCTCCTTCATTTCTTGACCGATTTTTTTGCTTTATCTGATAGAGCTAACTTTGGTACACTAAACTTCTACACAGAATTTTGAAATTTTTCTCCATTCATTAATTATGGTAATTTATGCAAATTTATTCCAAAAATCACAAAAAATGCTTCTTCTCCTTCATTTCTCGACCGATTTTGATTTGGTTTGCTTTATCTGGTAGAGCTAACTTTGGTACACTAAACTTCTACACAGAATTTTGAAATTTTTCTCCATTAATTAATTATGGTAATTTATGCAAATTTATTCCAAAAATCACAAAAAATGCTTTTTCTCCTTCATTTCTCGACCGATTTTGATTTGGTTTG
>JBAMJV010011405.1:0-26600 GCA_037951105.1 Echinarachnius parma | reverse complement strand
AAAGAGATACACAAGTTGTGAATTAATACATGTATATTATAAGTGAGTATACTGTTGCATAAAGATTTAGCATGAGGTACTGCTGTGAACAGTGAAGATTAACTTTGAATGTTCGATGTGAACGAGACTTATAATTATTTTTCTGTGTGTTCTCCTATACTTATGATTGTATAAATTTGTGGAACCAGTCAAAGCATAAAGCCGTGTGTATGAAAAGGGTTTAGTTATTCCAATCGCCCCTTACCGAAACTAAAATTGAGATAAACAAACGTATATATCTGCAGTCTGTCTCATTCACGAAATGAAAATGATGTATTCGCTTCTCTGAGAAACCTCCCAAAAGAATAACTTTGTACGATTGCATGGTTTAAAGGTACACTTGAGTATTGGTACTTTCCGAAATGCCCCATGACACAAAATTGGTTGGTTCTAATTCAATTAGAAAGTTCCTTGAATAAAACATGTAAAATGAGAATCATTCCCTTTCAAATGTTCTCATAATTGTAAAATTTCATTTAAAAATATTTAATTTATATATCGTCTAGACAATCGATATCTTGATTTTTTTTTAAATACTTAAAATGCATATACACTTCTTAAAAAAAAAAAAAAAAGAGGTTTTTAAATAGTTGATACTATCTTTATCTAATCATTATTTTCACAAAACATCACATGCACAATGTTGCTTTCTTAGAAAGCACCCTCTTGAGTTGTAACAGCTATTTAAAAAAAAAATGATAACCGGGTCTTTACTTTGTCGTTTGTTATTTTCTATACATGTCAACCATGGTTGAGTTATAACTGTTAGGTTGTACTGTAATGGTGCAGGTTTTGATTAATACAATTTAGTTTGACTAAAACTCAATTATCCCTTTAAGAATATTTTTGATAGTTTTTCCCCCTATCTATCATCCCCTCAGTACACCAGGGATTCAGGAATTGTTTATTTTAGTTCGGTCACTTCACAAACATGTTGTAGATTCGAGTAGCCATTTTGACGCTAGGATTTAAAGTGCCATTGTCAGTTTTGAGATTTAGTTTAGTAATTTGATATTATTTATAAAGTTAATATATTTTTTTAAAATATGAAATACATTATTTGATACTTGATTATTATAAGGAGTTTTTGTGATAACTGTTTAATAATGTTTAATGTTTAATAATTCTTTATAAGCATGCATGATAGGTCTGATGGTGACAGGGTGTAGTCTTATCGTTCAGGCCCATGAAAGTATATTACTTTGTGTTATACATAAACTTCACTGTTAGTAGTAATTGTGCATCTTGATTGTGTGGTAAATGATATAGTTATTCAAAGTGTCTGGAACATATTTAATCACTAAGACGACGGATACTTGTGATGATGATAGATAGTGGCGATTTTTTC
This sequence comes from Echinarachnius parma, assembly GCA_037951105.1. NCBI lineage: Eukaryota > Metazoa > Echinodermata > Echinoidea > Clypeasteroida > Echinarachniidae > Echinarachnius > Echinarachnius parma. The sequence continues at coordinate 25,213 of JBAMJV010011405.1, read as the reverse complement.
AAAGGGGGGGGGGGGGGTTATTTCGTCAACCAAAATTGTCAAGGGGTGCCGGTTGAGGGGTTGTTAATGAAGAATTTTCCAGGGGTGGGCGTCGATGAAGATTTGTCGGGGGGGGGGGGGGGGGTGTCGGTGAAGATTTTTCGAGGGGGGTGTCAGTGAAGATTATTCGAGGGGAGGGGGAAGTCGGTGAAGGTCAAAGGTCATGCGTATCACCTTATTCGTCAAAATGACGAATAACATGTCTAGTTTTTATTCTTTTTCTTTGTACGTTTTTTGTGTCTCGTGTCTGTAAAATTTGGCTGGGGATATGATAATGAAACCTGGTGAACATAATAGACCTTGGTCCGAAATTGTGCACCTGGGTAATGATTATGACGGTACTACCCTGTGACGTCATGGGGACGCCATTTTGTGAAATATTTCAACAGCCCATATCTCTCTTACGTAATGGTATATTTTCACCAAAGTCTGTACATGGCAAGCTAAGTTCAAGGGCTATATAAAAATGTCGCACCCAAGGTCGTACGGACAACGACGGACGCGTACGCGCGCGTCAAAGGGTAAAAATCCTTGAAAAATTCTCAAATCAACCGGCGAACCAATTTTCCATACGTTTCAGGTCATTCCGAGCATTTCAAAATTTTGCGCGCGTGCGCGTTTGCGCGCGCGCTTTTTCACGCGTAGCGCGCACGGAACAAAAAAATTGCGTTTTCTTTTTTGGAAACTGTTCCTAATACTTTCTATGATAAATTAAAACAGTTTCCAGATCTCCTCGACCAATAACGCTCGAACAGGAGGGTGTAAAACTTTAAAATCCGCGAGTGCTGCTATGCACAAAATATGTACAAAATATGCCCTTTTTTAATTGATAATAATTTTTAAAATCCACGGGCGATTTTGTTAAAAATATTTTTCCTTGCAGACGAATGAGTTGTAGATACAACGTCATGCATCCTTATCGCCAACCAAACCTCATTATGTAATCATATGACCATGAGAAGTTAACATTAGCAGTTTTCAACGATTTTATCATTTGCGATTATGTATATATCGTGTTTGGATTCCGATATCTCGGTCAATTCTGCTTGAATCTGTCCCAAGTTTTGATATCTTGTAGCTGGGACGATCCTGAACAATTACTATCTCTTTCCGACCGGAAATGTGCCGATGCGCGCGTGCTACACATGAAATCCGCGCGTGCTGCCATATGTAAAATATGTGAAAATGTGGTAAAAACATGCCCTGTTCAATTGATCATAAATTTGAAAATCCATGTTCAGTATTTTGGTTGTTGTGTATTCGTGACAGAGTATGAGTTGTAGATATGGTGCGATATTCAAAAATCGCCAATCGGACATCGTGACGTCATCGATTTGCCATGAAAAGCGAAAATTAAATTTTGATTGATTTCATAAATTTTGTGTTATGTTTTGAAGGTGCAGTTGTGTGTCTATCTCCTTCGATTCTGGTCGAATACGTCTACAATTTTGATATGCTGTAGCGGAGATCTGGAGGAAAAATAATGTGTTCCTATTATGTTGCTCAAATAATGGAAACATTTGTTTTCCCTCTATTGCAATGTAGCATACAAATAATTCAAGATATTCCCAGTAAGCCGTTATATTTCTTTTGTTTCATAACTTATGGCGTTTTTAATTAGATGTTTGAAAACAGTAATTGATTCTCAATACAGCGCACATCAAATTTATGCATATAATGCGTTGCCAATTAACGAGACCAGAACACCCTCCCCAATGTTAGGGTCTTCACCCTCATACTACATCATACAATTTTATGAAACGCCCCTCCTTCCAGTAACGGTCAAAATAGTCTCTCACCCCTAGCATTTGTGCGTAGTAATCCCTATTAGTGCTGCAATAATGGGGAGGGAATTTTGACTCATACTAACTGTACGTAGCAAGGTTCTTCCAATGCATACAAAACAATAGTGGATGTGTGTGAGAGGGTGATGGATGACCAAGGGTGGAAAGGTCTGGACAATGTTTACAGGATCTAGCCAGTGGTGTGAGTTGTGGAATGTTGATGAATAAATAGAGAGAATGACACAAAGTAAGAGAGAATGACAGAATATAAGAGTGGAATGATAAGATGATGATGGTACAATTTAGAGTACGATACTGCATAATCAAATAATATTCTTCAGGATATCACACTCCTCCCCCCTTTAGATTTTTACTTCAAATTATGTGGACGCATTATAGGTCTGATGGTGTGTAGTCTTATCGTTCAGGCTCATGAAGGTATATTAGTTTGTGTTGTACATACTACATAGACTTCACTTTTAGTAGTAAATGCAACTTAATTGTGTGAAATTAAATAATTATCAAAAGTGTCTGGAACATAAAGAATAAATATGACGACGACTACTTCTGATGATAGTGGCGTACTCAGGATTTTTCAAGGGGGGGGGGGGGTTATTTCGTCAACCAACATTTTCAAGGGGGGGGGGGTGGGTGTCGGTAAATTTTTTTCGAGGGGGGAGGGGTGTCGGTGAAGATTTGTGAGGCGGGTGGGGGGTGGCACTGAAGATCTTTTCGAGGGGGTGTAGTTGGGGATTTGTTTTCGAAGGGGGAGGGGTTGTCGGTGAATATTTTTTGAGGGGGGTGTCGGTAAAGATTTTGTTTGAGGGGTGTCAGTGAACATTATTTGAGGGGGTCGTCAGTGAAGATTTTCATCGGGGGGGGGGGGGGGGGGTGTTGGTGAAGATTGTTTCTCGGGGGGGGGGGGGTGTTGATGAAGATTTGTTGAGGGGGGTGTAGGCGAAATTTTGTTGATGGGGTAGTCTGAGAGAATTATTTGAGGGGGATTTTGGTGAACATTTTTCTCAGGGGGGGCGGTGTTGGTGAAGATTTTTTTTTTATGGAGGGGGGGAGGGGGGTGTTGGTGAAGATTATTCAAGGGGTCTAAGGTCAAAGGTCAAAGGTCATACGTATCACCTAATTCGTCACAGTGACGAATTTCATGTCTAGTTTTTATTCTTTTTCTTTGCACGTTTTTTGTGTCTCGTGTCTGTAAAATTTGGCTGGGGATATGATAATGAAACCTGGTGAACATAATAGACCTTGGTCCGACATTGTGCACCTGGGTAATGATTATGACGGTACTACTCTGTGACGTCATGGAGACGCCATTTTGTGAAATATTTCAACAGCCCATACCTTTCTTACGTAATGGTATATTTTCACCAAATTCCTGTACATGGCAAGCTAAGTTCAAGGGCTATATAAAAATTGTCGCACCCAAGGTCGTACGGACAACGACGGACGCGTACGCGCGCGTCAAAGGGTAAAAATCCTTGAAAAATTCTCAAATCAACCGGCGAACCAATTTTCCATACGTTCCAGGTCATTCCGAGCATTTCAAAATTGTGCGCGCGTGCGCGTTTGCGCGCGCGCTTTTTCACGCGTAGCGCGCACGGAACAAAAAAAATGGCGTTTTTTTTTTTGGAAACTGTTCCCAATACTTTCTATGATAAATTAAAACAGTTCCCAGATCTCCTCGACCAAAAACGCTCGAACAGGAGGGCGTAAAACTTTAAAATCCGCGAGTGCTGCTATGCACAAAATATGTACAAAATATGCACTTTTTTAATTGATAATAATTTTTAAAATCCACGGGCAATTTTGTTAAAAATATTTTTCCTTGCAGACGAATGAGTTGTAGATACAACGTCATGCATCCTTATTGCCAACCAAACCTCATTATGTAATCATATGACCATGAGAAGTTAACATTACCAGTTTTCAACGATTTTATCATTTGCGATTATGTGTATATCGTGTTTGGATTCCGATATCTCGGTCAATTCTGCTTGAATCTGTCCCAAGTTTTGATATCTTGTAGCTGGGACGATTCTGAACAATTACTATTTCTTTCCGACCGGAAATGTGCCGATGCGCGCGTGCTACACATGAAATCCGCGCGTGCTGCCATATGTAAAATATGTGAAAATGTGGTAAAAACATGCCCTGTTCAATTGATCATAAATTTGAAAATCCATGTTCAGTATTTTGGTCGTTATGTTTTTCGTGATAGAGTATGAGTTGTAGGTATAGTGCGATATTCAAAGTTCGCAAACCGGACATCATGACGTCATCAAATTGCCATGAAAAGCGAAAATTTAATTTTGATTGATTTCATAAATTTTTGTATTATGTTTGGAAGGTGCAGTTGTGCTTCTATCTCCTTCGATTCCGCTCGAATACGTCTACAATTTTGATATGTTGTAGAGGAGATATTGAGGAAAAATAATATGTTCCTATTAATTTGCTCAAATAATGGCAACATTTGTTTTTCCTTTATTGCAATTTATCATACAAATATTTCAATAAATTCCAGGTAAGCCGTTATATTTCTTTTGTTTCGTAACTTATGGCGTTTTTAATTAGATGTTTGAAAACAGTAATTGATTCTCAATACAGCGCACATCAAATTTATCCATATAATGCGTTGCCAATTAACGAGACCAGAACACCCTCCCCAATGTTAGGGTCTTCGCCCTCATACTACATCATACAATTTTATGAAACGCCCCTCCTTCCAGTAACGGTCAAAATAGTCTCTCACCCCTAGCATTTGTGCGTAGTAATCCCTATTAGTGCTGCAATAATGGGGAGGGAATTTTGACTCATACTAACTGTACGTAGCAAGGTTCTTCCAATGCATACAAAACAATAGTGGATGTGTGTGAGAGGGTGATGGATGACCAAGGGTGGAAAGGTCTGGACAATGTTTACAGGATCTAGCCAGTGGTGTGAGTTGTGGAATGTTGATGAATAAATAGAGAGAATGACACAAAGTAAGAGAGAATGACAGAATATAAGAGTGGAATGATAAGATGATGATGGTACAATTTAGAGTACGATACTGCATAATCAAATAATATTCTTCAGGATATCACACTCCTCCCCCCTTTAGATTTTTACTTCAAATTATGTGGACGCATTATAGGTCTGATGGTGTGTAGTCTTATCGTTCAGGCCCATGAAGGTATATTAGTTTGTGTTGTACATACTACATAGACTTCACTTTTAGTAGTAAATGCAACTTGATTGTGTGAAATTAAATAATTATCAAAAGTGTCTGGAACATAAAGAATAAATATGACGACGACTACTTCTGATGATAGTGGCGTACTCAGGATTTTTCAAGGGGGGGGGGGGTTATTTCGTCAACCAACATTTTCAAGGGGGGGGGGGTGGGTTTCGGTAAATTTTTTTCGAGGGGGGAGGGGTGTCGGTGAAGATTTGTGAGGCGGGTGGGGGGTGGCACTGAAGATCTTTTCGAGGGGGTGTAGTTGGGGATTTGTTTTCGAAGGGGGAGGGGTTGTCGGTGAATATTTTTTGAGGGGGGTGTCGGTAAAGATTTTGTTTGAGGGGTGTCAGTGAACATTATTTGAGGAGGTCGTCAGTGAAGATTTTCATCGGGGGGGGGGGGGTGTTGGTGAAGATTGTTTCTCGGGGGGGGGGGGGTGTTGATGAAGATTTGTTGAGGGGGGTGTAGGCGAAATTTTGTTGATGGGGTAGTCTGAGAGAATTATTTGAGGGGGATTTCGGTGAACATTTTTCTCAGGGGGGGGGCGGTGTTGGTGAAGATTTTTTTTTATGGAGGGGGGAGGGGGGTGTTGGTGAAGATTATTCAAGGGGTCTAAGGTCAAAGGTCAAAGGTCATACGTATCACCTAATTCGTCACAGTGACGAATTTCATGTCTAGTTATCATTGTAATCAGGGGCGTCGATCACGGGGGGGGGGGGGGGATGGCCTGTATTATCACCCCCCCCCCCCCCAATATTTGGGTTCAAATTTATATATTAATAACATTAAAATTATAAAGAAGCATTGCCCCCCACCCCCGGGGGGGGGGGGGGGGTCTATGGAGTGGCAATTTTTGAAAATCGGGTATCTTTAGAGCTGCGATCGGGTGTGAAAAAGGGGTTCTTTTAAACGGCACATAACCGTCTTACATTATACATCCCCCCCCCCCCCCCCCCCCGGGATTGTCCCCTCTCATGAATGGAAGTTGTTACTATAGTATAGTCTACTTTAAGCCACTTTTTGATAATACGAAACTGCGCCCCTGGAACCCCCATTAAGGTTATTTGACCCAGTACCAGCCATGATGTACTCATTAATCATTTCAGTACATTCTTGTCATATATTGAGTAGCATTGATCTACTACCATGCTTTGACATTGATCATTATCGAATTGGATGAATGTTTGGCAGCTACCATAGTCTACCTGACTACCTCTACGTGCGCGCATAAAAGCGAGTTTTTAGTACAGGGTGCTCTTCGCAGTGCAATCTTCGTCTTCGTAGTAAGAAGACGTGCTCTTCGCAGTGCTTCGTAGGGATTTCGTAGTGCTTCGTAGTGAGCTTCGCAGTGCTTCGCAGTGCTTAGTAGTGATCCTTGGCGATTGGTAGGACCCGAACGGCTGGCTTAACTGATAAGAAAACGTGTGAAAAGTGGGCCGTGACTGTACAGATTTTGACTAAGATCTTGAGCACGCATTTGCTGGAATTTATAAGAATATTCAATAAGAATGGGGTTCAAGATCCCATTAATCATTTTGTTGGTGGCACTGGTGTTTGGATATCTGATTTCTTGCATTTTGAGTCCACCTCTGATCACCGATGCCCCCGAACCTGGGGACGGTTGGTGGGGCCGCGGCCTGCCAGAAGTCTCGGGGAGCAAACCAGACACGTCCGTGCGAGAGTTTCGCGTGAACGTGTCGGATGCCGTGCTGGAGGATCTACGATCTCGTTTGGAGAAAGCAAGATTTGTGGATCGAGTTGAAGACGCGGCCTTCAACTATGGCTTTGATTCAGACTACATGAAGCAGGTCCAGAGATACTGGCAGGAGAAATACAGGCGAGTACATTTACCTTTTATTAAGAAGACCAAGGCTTTAGAACTTTTATCCAAAGAAAACGTTAGGAACACATCTACAAAGTAAATGGTAGTCACTCGGGTGAACGGTTAGGAAGAACATTTTTATACATTTGTGGACATTATCATTATTCATTGAACATGTCATTCCTAACGCTAGGGACTATTTTTTGCCGACAAAAAACGTGAAAAAAATTGTAATAGAATTTATTTCTTACCTTAACTTTTACACAAATCAGAATAGTATAGATCATTATCTTCATAATCCAGGGTCGATTTAGTTTGGATGGGCAACACATTCGGAAATATCGGCACTTTTTTAGCGACAGCTGTGCGATAGTCTGAAATGGCCTGAAATGGCCGATATACATTGTAATTTGTATGACTAGTAACAGTGCAAGTGCGAGTGTTCAGTTAACTTCAGTAGCGCACAAGGGCATCTCTACCCAAAACGTGCCCATGGCATCACTAAAAGAATAGAAGTTCAGCTAGATCACACATAGGTTAATTACAATAGCGTTGTGCGGAGATCAACTTCTTCCGCCCGCTGCACTATCCAACGGAAACAAATTTTTTTGTCGGCTGATTTCTCCCTCAATTTACCAGCAAATGCAAACAAACTTTCGTTTATGTGATCCACAATTCATATACTTTGATAATAATTACCGACTTTTTTGTTTGAAGACTGCAAAAATGTATAAATAAAATGATTATTTCCCGTCCGTTTTTCTTACCGATGCGTCCTAAAACACAGCGTTCAACCGTTGAACGCAACAGTGTACGAATGGCCGGTATTGTTATCTCCAGCGGATTAGCATATATATTGCGTGTAAATGGTTCACCTGAGTGAACCATTTACTTTGTAGATGTGAGCTAGATGGCTTTTGCATAGAACATCCTTTCTTTTACTGCTGTGGGCACATCTTGGTAGGAAATACCAAATCAAGTTACATAAAAGGATAGAAGGACCTGGGCCCCTGGAAGACTGTTCATTTACTCCATTTATCATCCCAGACTGAGGAAAGGGAGAGTTATCCATGCATGACATGAGATGCCGTGTCCAATCGTCCTACCAGGACCATTTACCTGTAGATGTGTGGGATTCGAACTGCGTTGCAGTGGGTCTCAATCAGATATGCTCCCAAGTTACCAACTGAGCTAACTCGCCTCCCAAATGTGTCTGAATTTAAACCGTTCCTTCTTATTTTTTGATCAGTTGGAGGGATGCTGAGAAGAGGTTGAACCAGTTTGACCAGTTCGTGACACATCGATCGAGTCGGACTCGACGTCCACTTCCATCCATGCCAAACCCAAGCTAGCGGCTGGACAGAAGGCTAAGCCTTTGATCATGGTCCATGGGTGGCCAGGCTCCGTATACGAGTTCTATAAGGTAAGCCTCCCCAGTCCACATAGCCCGCCTGTCCCATTCATCGTGTATTCCCATTATATCGCTTCGCCCGAGCGCCGGTACAGCCGAAGTGCGCTTGCGCATGAAAATCATATGAATATTTATGAGGCTCGCCCCACGCACACGTGCCAGAGCGCTCCACTGTGCATGCACAAAAAAGTACGACGATAGCTACTGTATATCGAGACTGCAAAACCATGCATAATGTCCATGTCAACAACTTTATCAACACTCGCACACAAGAAAAAAGGTATGAAACGATCGATAAAGTATGTAGAATTCAGATAAATTATCATCATTCACATACAAAATTTTCGAAATATCGAAAACTTACCTTATAAACGGCATCCCGAATAGCTCAAAATCCATTTTGGCGAAAAACAGCCAGGTGAAAAAGACCTTCTTCACAAGATTTTGTCCAAAGAGTCGCGTATTGAATTTGGTATCAACGTGTAGAATGGGCGTTCAGAAAGCCAATGACGTAAGCATCGAAATGAATTGTGGGAAGGGAATGCAGCGAAAAGGGTAAACCCTGTGCTATGTCCAGTCCGATACCGCTCCGATACCATATTTTCATGGCATGCATAATCGACCCAGAAGCCAGCCAAGTCTCGTAATGAGATGCGTGCGCACGCGATCAATGACGTCATGCATACATTATCGTTCGCGAAAGGTACCGCTCGCTGGCTATGTGCAGTCCACACTAACTTTTTTCTTTTCTGGTCTGTTTAGGAAAATAAAATCATAGCTTTTAAAATTTGACTTGCCCAAACAAAAACAATTACTTGCCTGCTTATTTCTAGATAAGATTTCCCCATTTCTCTTGTAGTTGACCAATCATTTAGTTGCTCAATTGGGCAACCAGTCGAGACCATTTATGAAATGTTACTTGCCAGATATCAATTTTGACTTGCCCCAGGCATTGTGGCAAGTGCCAGTGTCCTGTCAAGTCCTGTATAAAGCAAGTCACTGGTACTACTGTAGTGCACTTCGGTAAACCACTTTAGAAAACTTCTCTAACTGAATTTACTTGTGGACACTCATAAGAATACCATTCTGCTGTGTGTCATAGACTCATAGACAATGCATAGGGCACTGGTTTTTTTAAGATGCCAAATGTGTCAACCAACATGGTCAAAATTGAAATTAAGTGAACTAACTTCAAACATGTTTTTTTAACATTGACACAACTTATATTTTCGTGAAATATAAATATCTGGGCTTAATCTATCCCCAATTCTGCGAAATATCTATGGACATTTAGGATTTCCAATATTTAAAAGAAAAAATATGATATATTTTCACATTGCCATACTAAAATCCTACTATTCCAAATGACATTACAAATAATACAAATAATTAAAGTGGGGCTTCTGACATCATGTGTGCCATTTTCGGGGCTTCTGTTTCTTAAACTTTAGTTTTTAGGTCATTTTAAAGTGAAAAATAGCCTTAAAATTTGAATTTTGCAATTTGAAGTTTTTTGTAATGCAAATTTTTTTTACTGTTGTTGGTTCAAACTTATTGTATGGAAACAATACATGATAGGACATATTTACATGATATAAAATTGGAGCAAGACACTTGCAAACAAAATTCAAATTTGATTCTTGCATGTGTTTCGGACGTTACACATTGTTAACATTTACCCTTTTTTTACACTTCTATGACCAGTTGTGGTTTAAATCTTTGCTATTTTGGAATATTTAAATACAGAAAATATATGTTTAGATGTAAATCTATATCCAAATTCTTCTTTGAAATGGTCAAATTAACTTCATAGCACAGAAATGGGTCTTCTATCAACCATAGACATTATAGTACAGTACATGTAAACTTGATTTATATATAATTATATGTTCAGATCTCCAAAGTAGAGACAATTTTAAGGGTTTTAGTGAAATTATGAAGTACTGTGTACCTAGTACTACAATAACTACAATTTGAGAATTGTGATCTGTAATTTATTGTAGTAAAGTTGCATTATGTTATGACATACCCTATTTTGTTTCGGACGTTACATGGTGTTAACATCACTTCAAAACATATCTTAACTCGCTTTGTAAGCAAAACCCATAAATATGTGCATTAATTGAACTCCCAACGAAAGGGATAGTGAATAAAGTCCATATTGATAGACAAAATCCAAGATGTTGTACAAATATTACATGCAATTAGAAACTGTTATTAATATACAGTCAAAGGATGATCGATGTGACTTTCCAGAGTTTCCTTCATCATTTTACAAAAGATAAAAGTACATTGTATATGTAAATTGTACAATGACATACATTGTATATGATTTGAATTTTCCATTTTCTTATTTTGATAAAACATGAAGCTCAAACTAATTTTATCAAACTATTATCAAACTATCATCGAAAATTAGAATAACTGTCATAAATGCATTAATGGCACATGTACAGTACACTTGTACCACATAAGGTTATGGTCAAGAAAATATATTTGTTCCAGCAGATATGGTTACATTTTTCAAACATAGCTGACTTGCGCAAAAATGTAATTGATCATAAACCAGTAATGTTCTGGAAATTGCCTTAAGAATAAGATAAGGAATTATCTTGGTGTACATGTACTGTACCTATAGTTTACATGGCATATGCCATATAGTATATCAAAACTAACTTGTTTTAACATGTGGATTTTTAAAATACAAATGATTAACATTTTAATTAGTGTCAGTAAAACATGTGGATCAATGCAGATTATTTTCTTCTTATCAAGTTTAAGTATATGAAAAAAACATGTTTTGCAACTTTGAGTAAATTTAGCATAGTTATACTGTACTTTTGTATACCACTAAAAGGCTCTGTTAATGAAAATGTCTATATTTCCACTAAATGAATAATGAAACAGAGACTTAACATTTGTTTCTTATAGAACATTATAAAGGCAATCAACCTAATAATGCATTTAATGTGATACAAACAAACAAAATCAGTATACATGTAGTTCTGTGTGTACTTTACAACATGACCAATTATGGGGCAAAAATAGCAATTCCTCACATTTTATAAATAAAAGTTCCTTCCCAGAGACAAATAACTGATAATTTATTTTTCAAAACACTTTTGCTTGGAGCAGGAAGCATATAGATCATGAAAAATGTAGATAATACTTTTTTAAATGTTCCAAATTGAATTTTTTGTGCAATCAAAATGTGTGTTAACACCATTTTGTAACGTCCGAAACGAGCTCACAATACCATACAAAATATTCTGTAAATGGTAAACAAAATACAGGAGTTGTTGCAGCAGGTAGTGTTTCAGTTCCACAAAAGAAAGGTTATTGTTCCAAGTAGATTAGTCATATCATTCACTATATCAAGTGTCTTGTAAATCTTTAGTGGTTACAAATTAGCTGAGAAAAATCGATGACAAATTGGTGAAAATGTGGATTTGGGGCAGACTAAGCATCTAAATGTTATTAAAGCATCATGTATTTTGATGATTATGTTTCATTTACATGATCTCAATGAATAATAATAACCATATATTATCATTTTAAAAATAAATGCACTAAAATATCAATTTTGTGTTAACAATTACCCCATGTAACGTCCGAAACACATTTGTTTACATTGGTTGATCTCAAACATTTGTTTTGGCAATTAATTACCCAATTCATGTGTAAATTTGTTTCAAAATGAATACTATTTTATATTATGATGATTGATTCATATAATGTGCCCTTTCCTGTGACTTATGAGCTTATAAGTTACATTTTTGGTTTCGGACGTTACATTTGTTTCGGACGTTACAAATGTTAACGGAAAGTTAACTTTAAAGATATAATCATAATACAATAAGTTATTGCATTTTTTTTTTCTGTGATGGGAAGGTACATCAAGTCTCTTCAAAACTGAGCTAAATAATTGTTTGTGTTATCCCCCTTTTAAAAATTATTTCTAAAGAAATATTGTTTCGGACGTTACAAAATTGTTAACGGAAAATGAGAGCATGTGTGCATTTCATGTTTTTTTTTTTTTTAATCGCTGGCTTAAGAAATCAGTCATTTCCCTTTTAGGCAATATGATGAGGAAACTGTTAGTTCAATTTTCATACTGATATCATTTCAATAAATTATGATACTGGTAGGGGTAATGAGGGGTTAAATTGTTAACGGAGGATGTAACGTCCGAAACACCAATTTTGATGGCATTGTACTGTCAAAATATTACTTTACATATTAAGCGCCGTTAATTTTCTGAAAGTTTAACTCACACTCGTTCATAATTATCAACAAATAAAAAAACAAAAAAATCTGTTAGTGTTTTTTTATACCTGAACATAATTGAACCCATTTTTGGTTGACAAATTTCCGTTAACAATTGGCCCTTTAGGGTTATCTGACCTATATAAAGGGAAGTCCAAATATTTTCGTTAAGGTATGGGAGCTCAATCTAGGTGGATGCTATAAGAAAATACAAAAATAAGTTTTCAGTTCAGTATGTTTTTAAAAATACAGGCCCTCAAAGTGCCATTAAGCCATAGAGCCATAGACACTGCATCTTGGAACATAATTTAGACATAGGTACTCTTTAACACGAAGTGTAAGCATTGTCTATGTACACTATAAGACCAGGAAAAAGTGCATATATCATGTCATCATTTACATTGTAGATCTATGTGCTCTGAATGATAGCTGTAGTATAGTAAAAAATGGCCGTCACTTGGCATAGGCCGGTAGAAAGTTTCCCTAGCGGTGAGAGTTCTGACGACCTTGGATATATTCCTGGCTATATTCGGTTCACATGTATGTTGAATCGAGTAATTAACATAGTAAGAGGATTCATTTTGCTATTTCCTTTCAGTGTTGGAGATCCTTCCGTTGCTGACCAACCCCACCAGCCATGTGTGTTTGTGTTTGTGTGTGGGTGGGGGGGGGGGGGGGGGGGTCTGCTGATGATGTGCTTGATGTCATTTTTGCTATTATGTTGAACAGTATGTTATGAAACACCTGTTCATGAGTGGATATATATTTTTTTGTAATTTTCAGATCCTTCCGATGTTGACCGACCCTACCAGCCATGGAGGGTCAGCTGATGATACCTTTGAGGTGATTTGTCCAAGTATTCCCGGCTATGGATTCTCAGAAGCACCGCACAAACAAGGTACTTTATGTTTGAAACAACATTATTATTTGAAAACATATCATTCAAAGGACCATTGAATAGCAACAGAGAATGGGAAAAACCTGTGTACAGTGACCACCCAAGGGAAACAAGGATTGTGGCCACTTAAGATATATGTGACCACTATAGACAGGTTCAATAAGACTGTTGTTCCCTGCAGGGGATCACTTTTGATGGCCACTAGAGGCAGGTTGGCTGCATTAGGCAGGTGGCCACTAAGACAGGTTTGACTATATAAACATTTCCACAGCAGTTCATTGAGGAGTCTTCATTATCTCGAATGTACACCTCTTCTTGTACTTTTCAGGTTTCATACTATTCAGTATTATGTTTTTATAACGGCAATAGCCTGAGGCCTTAGGGTAACTATGATGATGATGTTTTTGATGATGATGTTTTTGATGATGATGATGATGATGGTGATGGTGATGGTGATGATGATGATGATGATGATGATGGTTATAATGATGAGGAAGATTATAAACCTGTGATTTAATTTGTGTACTTTTCCAGGATTTGCCGTCCATGCTGCAGCGAGAGTCTTCCACGAGCTGATGCAGCGTCTTGGATTCAAGGAGTACTATGCGCAGGGAGGGGACGTGGGGAGTGCTATCACTCTCAACATGGCCATCATGTTCCCCAAGTAAGTTTACCATCTATAGGCAAGACTCGCCCTTTGAAGAGAAAGTTGTTGGTACACTACACTGAAATTCTTTCTTTAAAGTATGGTGGTCCTATAATAGGCCCGGTCACATATCACTGGATAGCATAAACGGATCGATGCCCGACAGAGAGTAACAAATCTCAATCCGTCCTTCTCCCCTCTTATGTATGTTTCTTGTCCGTTCCTCATGTGCGAACGGGCGGTGGATTTATATATTTCACGGGCGGGTATTGGATTTCTTCCGATATTTCTGTATTTAACGATGCTTAGGTTCGGATTTTACCACACAAGCCCTATTTAAATACTTATTCAACAATATTGATTAATATAGATGTTTTCGGCTACTTTCCCAAAACTGTTATTCATCTTTAAGAACAGCCCACTCATCACACCATTTTTTGTAAAAGAGGGAGTGATCTAACATTCAAAGCATACATTCTGATTGATTTATTGAAGCAAAAAATGGATCATAAATGAGTAAGATAATATAAATCTATTGATTATGGTTAGTTAGATGATGGTTAGTTTTTGTCTATTTAATTTAGTATGTAAAGCGCATAGAGAGTAATCTTGCTATTATGCGCTATATAAATATATATTATTATTATTATTATTATTATAATCTTAAGTCCACATACCAATAGCAGAAGGAATTTTTTGTTAGTTAAATAATTGTAACTATCCTGGACCATTATTTTAAGAAAGTACATGCAGAAAAAAAACTTATATGTTCACTACTTCACTCAGAATCACAATTCACCAATATATAAATGCTACAAGTCAATTAAAAGTTAAGAATGTTTTGAATAACTGCGTTTCTAGTTTTGAATATATTGATAAAAGTTATTATGTGTGTTTATTAACCCCCTACACAGGAACGTCAAGGGCGTACATACAAATATGCCAGCGCAGATGAACCTCAAGACACTTGTCGTCCAATTCACTGCCTTCCTGTGGCCCTCCGTGCTCATGCCCAACCAGAGGGACCAGGAGTTGCTGCTTCCCCCTGGCGATAAATGGATCACCCTTCTCAGGGAGACTGGCTACATGCACCTGCAAGCGACAAAGCCGCAAACTGCTGGTGAGACCCGGGGGTGTTACACAAACATTTTAAGCAGATCCTCTTACACTCTAATAATTAATATACGCGATTTAAATAGCGCCTAATATGAATGATAATCATCTCTAAGCGCTTTACAACGATATTATTACCCCGGTCATAGGAAACAATGCAAACCAGCGGTTAGAGTGTCTGCCTCATGTACGGGAGGTCCCGGATTTGTACCCAGATTGGGATATACCAAAGGCTTTAAAAATGGTACCTTCTGCCTTCTAGCCAGGCACTTGGCATTTACAGAATAAAGAAGGGAATATTAAGCACACAGACTTACCAGAGGACTAGCCCCCTTCTGTAGCTTTCACTATAATGTAGACATGTGGCCTTGGGCTAACGAATTATGTGCAAATATGGCACAGGAAGAACTTTAACTTTAATTTTAACATCATCTTGTAACTATCATCATAAGTAAGTACAGGTCAAGGTCAGTGTAAATGACTCTCCCATCAGTCTAGCAGCGTACATCCTGGAGGAATTCTCCACCTGGACAAACCTGGAATGGCGTGATTTGCCAGAGGGTGGTCTATCATAGACTTATCTTATATAATCTAGCCTCATTTGATCCAAGCTCATCTAGTCTAATCCATTCATGTCTCTCATCTATTACTATAGGTCAAGGTGTAAATGACTCTTCCATTGGCCTAACAGCGTACATCCTGGAGAAATTCTCCACTTGGACAAACCCGGAATGGCGTGATTGCCAGAAGGTGGTCTATCATAGACTTCTCTCATCTGATCCAAGCTCATCTAGTCTAATCCATTCATATCTCTCATAAATTATTATAGGTCAGGGTTTAAATGACTCTCCAATCGGTCTAGCACCGTACATCCTGGAGAAATTCTCCACCTGGACAAACTCTGAATGGCGTGATTTGGCAGGTGGTCTATCATAGACTTATCTTATATAATCTAGCCTCATTTGATCCAAGCTCATCTAGTGTTATCCATTCATGTCTCTCATCTATTACTATAGGTCAGGGTTTAAATGACTCTCTCATCGGTCTAGCAGCGTACATCCTGGAGAAATTCTCCACTTGGACAAACCCGGAATGGCATGATTTGCCTGATGGTGGTCTATCATAGACGCGTCTTATATAATCTAGCTCATTTGATCTGTCTAATCCATTCATATCTCTCATTAATTATTATAGGTCAGGGTTTAAATGACTCTCCCATTGGGCTAGCAGCCTACATCCTGGAAAAATTCTCCACCTGGACAAACCCGGAATGGTGTGATTGCTAGAAGGTGGTCTATCATAGACTTATCTTATATAATCTAGCCTCATTTGATCCAAGCTCATCTAGTGTTATCCATTCATGTCTCTCATCTTTTACTATAGGTCAGGGTTTAAATGACTCTCCAATCGGTCTAGCAGCGTACATCCTGGAGAAATTCTCCACCTGGACAAACCCTGAATGGCTTGACTTGCCTGATGGTGGTCTAACAAGGGCATTCACTCTTGACGACCTTCTCACCAACGTCATGATCTACTGGGTGAACGGGAACATTGCATCCTCCATGAGACTCTACAAAGAGGAGTTTGGGAGTAACGCCATGAAATACCTTGACAGGTAAGTGAAACCTTCAAATGCCTCATCATGAAATGAAAATTAATTTACTGCTCATCTGTAGTGCCCATTATTAGTGACATTACAGTAGAACCTTGTTAAAAGAACTCTGATTTAAAAAAAGTCTTGTATAACAATTTGTTTAGCCTGATAAAACAAGATGCCTGATATAACAGGTAATTTTCATGGTCAAAGGCAGTAGCTTAGCATGGTCAGACTGATTGGGGGGTGGCACGTTCCCCCTGCGGACATTTTACCACCTTTGATATTTTTCTCAAGAAGATTCTCAATTCACTGTCATTCTCTCCCTCTCTGCAGCCACGCCAACATGGTGCCCTTTGGCTATGCATCCTTGCCCCATGACCTGGGCCACTCGACCGAGTCAAACCTGCGCTACTTCAACAAGAATCTAGTCAGCTACTCGGCCCTGCCTCGAGGCGGCCATTTTGCTGCATTTGAAGTGCCCCGCCTCATGGCAGACGACATCAGACAGTTTGTACAGAAGGTTGAGGCCCTTTAATCTCTTAATCTCTTAATCTCTTAAATCCTTTAATCTCTTCAAGGAAAATTCCACCCAGGAATCAAGTTGTATTCGATAGAAGCAGATGATGTAGAAGAACTATCGCTGACAATTTAGGCACTGTCAAGCAAACCAAAGAAGACAGACGTGATTGTTTGAACTTGATGACTGAATGGGATTGAGCAGGAGTCCCTTTCATACTTCCTGTCCTTTTGTTACATTATTTGCATAAGTTTTGTGCAAGAAGTTGTCATAAAAATAGTGATATTAATATAAAAATAAGAAAATATGTGATTGGAGACTTCTATGAATTAGAAAGTGGGTTTATACATGTTTAATTGTATTTGTGTTGCTCCTATGTTCATGGAAGCAAGTAATTAAGATTTTACAGACACAAATTGGGAATAAAACAGTTTCGAAAAAATTCCTGCTCAATTATAAAGTACAAATGGGCGTAACTTTCTTATTTATAGACTGATTTCGCTCAAGTTTCACTAAATGTTCCTCTCATTCATTTGATTCATTGCCACCAAGTTATTTCCTGGGTGGAATTGCCCTTTATATTCTTTGTAACAGGGTATCTTAATTTGGCTTTCAAAATGTGAGCAAATTGCCTTCTATCGCCCGCATATTTGTATAATTTCATTTCAAAGTACTATGATACCAAGTTAGACTCTATTGTGTTAAAATTGTGTCATTTTTTAAAGGAAGCATAATGACACTCTCTAATTTAGAAATGCTTCTCTATTTTTATTTTGTGTCCTTTTTTTCTAACTTTGACAATTATTTTGTAAAGTATTTTAAATGAGTATTCATCAGGCGAGATGTGATTGTGTTGGATTACAGTAATGTGTTTATAAAATGTGTAAAAGCAATATAAAGCAAGATGCAATAAGTACTGACATAGACTGTGCACGATAGCAGTTATTACATTCTATTGCGTTAAAGTTTTGTTCATTGCATCTTGTAGTTTTCGGAGGAGTATCATGAAACTAATTCAGAAATTATAATTGTATAGTTATTGTTGCCATTCTCTGTCATTTAATATTCTTATATTTGTTTAATTTGCCTATATTGATCAGGTAAGATGTGATTGTGTTGGTATATTGATCAGGTAAGATGTGATTGTGTTGGTATATTGATCAGGTAAGATGTGATTGTGTTGGATGAATGTGGTTTATTTACTGTATCTTTACATGAAATTGTAAAAGCAATATGAGACAAATTGCTTTAGTGACATAGAATTTGCAGTACTACTTAATATGCTCAAATAACTGCCTAATCATACATGTATTTTATAGTTTTTATCTGATGGTGAAAATGTTATCTTTTTTGTTTTAATATATTAATTACCATTGCATGATTGAGTGAGTCTCAAAACTATATGTACATTAATTGGTACATACAATGTCTCAAATCGTGTACATTTATTTGAAGATAATTATTTTTCAAAATACAAGTACTCAGTAGGTAGCAGTTGTATCTATGGATATAGGATTCTCTCTAGAGGACCTATGTGTCAGATATTTTTAATTTGATTTATATCGGACTATATTTTGGTTACCAAGTGTCTTTTTATACTCATTCCATGGTAGATTCCTCATCATTAATTATCTCATTATTAATGTTATCTATGAAAGCATACAAGATTCTCTGTAGAGGACCAATGTGTCAGATGGTTTGAATTTGATTTATATCTGACTTTATTTTTATTTCAAACATAGGGAAACTGACTAGAAGACCTCTGGGTTGTTAGACCGATGCCCTACCAGCTGAGCTATAGAAAGCCTTTAGTTTTCAATGTTCATGATGGTCAATCAGTATGTCTCGAGTTGGAATCCGGCAGAAACCCCATTTCCTTTGCTCTTTAACAAAAATGTTATTATAAACTTCTGGTCAGTTTCCCTATGTTTGAAATTACTATATTTTTGTTCCAAAGTGTCCTTTTATAGTTATTTCATCGTAGGTTTCTCATTATTAATCAGAAAATTATTAGCAACTAATCATGTGTAAGTTTCCAACGCCCTGGGGAGTATCATTGATCAATTATTTGTCTTACTCTTGATATTGTGACATAGTGACAATTATCAATATGCCTTAAATTAAAAAAAATAGTATTGGTGTGTATATGGATTCGCTTTATATTATGTCATTTGATGACAGCAAAGAGTCAGAAATTTAGAAAATAATAATTAAATGAAAACGTAACAAATATTTCAATCAGAAATTTTGTGTTCAGAAGTTTGTTTGTTGAAGAATGCTCAATTATTTAAATGTGAATGTCATGCATATGTATTTGTGAATGGATGTGGTCGTAGTTTAATTAGTTCTTGTAACTTGAATTGAATTGTACTTTATTTTCCTATCATCATATACATGGGATAAATAGAAGAAACAAATCTGGTATGTTTAACAAATTTAGGGGCTTATAAAAAAAAAATCACATTTTGCCATTTTTTCTATGCACAATATACAGCTTTGAAACACACGATTGCCGTACCTAAAAGATATACAGTAAAAAGTAATGTTTAAAAACATTTTTAAAGGAATTTATTGACATTACTAAGATATAAACAAGATCCCAGAAAAAACAATCATGAGAATAATCATTCAGAATTACAATCAAATTCCCAAAATATAACATCCTACTTAAACATTCAACATTATACTTCCAGTGCATCTACCATCAAAGTCTTATGTGTTGTAAGTTATTGATAATTGAGATCATAATTATAAAGACAGGGAAAATCAATCTCTATTCCGACGGTTGTTCCGCTTACCGCCCTGTCTAGAATGGGGTGATATAGTACCAAGTCAGATTTATAAAAGTAAACCCGCATGAAGAGTCTGTTATTCCCGATTAATACATTTCATTATTAGTGCTTCTGATTTTCTTATGCCAACAATCTTTTTATAATATCATGTGCTAATTAATTCTAGTGCATTACCTATCAACATCTTGCGCTAAATGTTTGATTACAGTAGAACATCGTTATAAAGAGCTTTGATATAAACAAAACCCTTTTATAAAAGATAATTTTGCTGGTTCAGCTCTTTATATTCTCTTTTTTGTTAAACCCTGATGGTCCAAAGGACCTCGTTATAGAGAGGTTCCACTGTATTTAGTTTTAAATCATAGGCTTACGATCTAATTATAATAATGATTTAATGAATACTTCGTGCAAATGAATGTTGGTTGTCAAACTATACATATTGTGAGCTAGTGGTTATCTCTTTCATAATGAAAAGATGCATTATGACAAAGCACGATACTGGCTTACGACGTTTCTTATATCTAAATGTGCAAAGTGCTCAATGATAAAGATCATTGTCATCATCTTAAATTAAGTGCAATAGAATGAAATCGCAAACCATGTTTCTATCCTCTAAAATATGTGCGAATAGCTCAATGATTAAGATTATAATTATATATAAAGTACAATAATTGCAAACGACGTTTCTATTCTCTAAATGTGCAAGGTGCTCAATCATTGATTAAGATTATTGTCACGGGCGTAGACATGACATTGATACCCATTCAAGTGGGGGGGGGGGGGGGGGGGGGGGGGGGGGGGGGGGGGGGGGGGGTGATCTATTCATTCATCCCCCCCCCCCCCCCGTTGAATAGGTACGTAACTCGCTACGCCCGTGATTATTGTCATCATCTAACGATCTTTTTCTTAATGCCTATTATTAAAGTAATAATATAATTTAAACCAAAGGCCTATAAAGCTTTAACTTTTCTTTTAAAAAAACACCCTGATATCCTGTTGGTTAGGTACTTCCATGGCAGGAAGTGACATTATTTGTCATTATGTGAAGGATCTTCTCAATGCCCATGAACCGCTTGGAAGGAATGCTCCCCAGGGAGTGTTGATGGTGCACACAATGTGTGCTGGGTTGCATTGTATTATATGACTGGGGTAATAATATCATTGTAAAGCGCTTAGAGATGATTATCAATCATATTAGGCGCTATATAAATCGAGAATATTATTATTATTATCATTAACAATTTCATTTAAACAAAATGCCTATAAAGATTCAACTTTCCTAACGAACACCCTGATATCCTCAGCCAGTAGTTCAGGCACCTCGACAGCGGGGAAGTGTCCTCCTCTCGGCTGGTAGGAACAGTGGATGATATTCGGGTGGTAGGGCCTCAAAAGCCATTCTGTCGTCGCCATAAACTCGTTAGGGAAGTTGGCATAGCCGAAGGGAACCTGGGTAGCATGGCTGTTATGTGAAATAGGAATGCGGGGGGAAAAGAGTTTATTGAACACAGTTCAGAATTATAAGACCATAGTGATTGTTGAAGGAAAGAAAATTAAATTGTCTTTGGTTCCTTTTTCGTAAGTTACATGGCTGTAAAAAAGAACAAAATGATCGGTTTGGAGAATAAGGATTGCATATGAAATGAAATTGAAATGAAATTTATGAAATGAAAGGAAATGAAATGAAATGAAATTTTTTTACCAATTGAAAACATTTACAATATAATACAAAGATTCCACAAAATTAAATCTTCTTGGTAAAAAAGGAACTAGTTATAGCACAAAATGCTAGTTGGTCTAGCCCTTAAAAAAATATGCATTAAATAAGTATTGGAATTATAAGCACAATAGACAACGCAGTTGTCACATAGACAGAATGTACGTGCTCATACAAAATACAGAATCAAGAATGCCGAACATAATGTATATACAAATGGAAAAGAATCATTTCGAATCTATTACGAAACGTGTGTCTTGACATTTTACTTTTTAAATTATTTGGAAGTTCATTCCATATTTTTGGTCCGATATATGAAATGGATTGTTTTGCTACTTCTAATTTTACTGGATCTATTTTGAATTTATCATCATTTTTACTTCTAGTATCATAACAATGATCAATGCGAGTACAATAAGTAACTATGCTTTGTGAGAGTTTATCGTTTATCAAATCAAACATCACTGTTCCTATGACATATTTGTATAAATCAAAAATATTAAGGACAGATAATTCCATAAATAA
Organism: Echinarachnius parma; assembly: GCA_037951105.1. NCBI lineage: Eukaryota > Metazoa > Echinodermata > Echinoidea > Clypeasteroida > Echinarachniidae > Echinarachnius > Echinarachnius parma. The sequence goes on along the minus strand of JBAMJV010011405.1, from coordinate 2,854 downwards.
TGGAGCTGTGTGCTCCCATGGACTCTTGAAACATATTGCACGCATGGCTCTCTTTTGAAGCAAACATATGTTCATTAAATACGACGGATAAGTTCCACCCTAGACTTATATAGGCCATAATATTATGTAATGTGTGGTTCAACAAGTGTAAAGTACAAACAAATTTAAATTCTTTTAGGCACAACATTTCGTATTCTATATAATACACCTATGTTCTTTCTCAAGGAGACACAAACAGAATCAGAATCAGAATTATAATTTCATGGCTATCTATAGGGAAAAATTACCAAAATTAAAGAACAAAATTTATACCCTAAAAATCAAAATGATCTTGATCAGGACGTTTTCATTAACTTTAGTTCCTATATAAATAGAAACATTACTACAGAAAAAAAACTATTTCCCGTAACTTCAGTGAGTAACAAATTTTAGTTTGTACGTACAGATATTATGTCATTGCAATCAGCCGATCAGCAGTAGATCTTAACCTATCCATCAAATGCGGTGTGTAGAAAGAAAGACTACAAGTACAACATCTTAGCTCAAGATTTGGTTACAGTGACTACGTCGTGAAATTTAGGGATACACAGAGCGCAGCAATTAACCCCCGGGGGGCACTTCACCAAACTGTTGTAATTGGTTTGGAGCGGATCGCCACGTTTGCCAGGGGGGTCTCCGGAGCGAATCGCCACTCGTCACGTTTGCAAGGCGGAACTCCGGCGGCTGTTCAAATTCACTACCAGCGGACCAGTAGCGGAATGGTAGTAATTTAGGATTTGGGGGTCTGTGGAACGGCGCAACGGCCAATTTTTAAGATTTTGGAGTCTCCGGAACGAAAAATTGAGCTGAAAAGGGGGGTCTTGAGGGCGGTACGTATCTAAAGTGCCAGGTACATTGGGAGTACCCCCCCCCCCCCCCCCCCCCCCCCCCGGACAGCACCATGTCTACTGAATCAGGTGGAATGGTCTTTGGTGGAATCCTGCGACAAAGAAGAAGAAGTATCATTCCAGGGGCGTAGCCCCGGGGGGGGGGGGGGGCATTAGGGTGGGGACACGTGCCCTCTCTCCAAACAACAATAAATGCATAAGGGGAACATACAATAACAAAATAAAGAAATACATCAAGTGTGCCCATTCGCGTGCTCCGCTCACCAAAATCCGTCAGTCCAACCACGCTACGCCATTGTATAGTTCTACTTCGTTGGCTAATGGACATTATTATGTTTTGTACTGTGCATTAAAAAAAGCGCCCCTTGTCAAGACTCTTTCATACTCCGTCTCATCACCACATACTTACGTATCAGCGTATCCCTTTGCATTGTCCCCTCGTATCTCTTCCCAGCCAATCCTCAGTGACGAGGCCGCGTTCCCACTGACCCAGTAGATCATGACGTGGGTCAAGAGTTCGTCCATGGACATCACTTTGGTCAGTCCCCCGTCCGGCAAGGCTCTCCATTCCTTGTTAGTCCACGCCCCAAATCTGCCCAGCATGTAGCCCGCTAGTCCGGCAGGCGAATCAGTGATACCATGTGCTATAAAGAGAGGAGATGTATATACCATACATAGTGTAATAAAGCCCATGACTGTGTGACCAAAACATTTCGGATTGTCTGGTAAAACTCGTACAAGGAATGTCTTTCAAACGGCGGGATTCTATAAGATAGAAAGATTACAAATATTTTTAAAAATATATTTGTTTAATAAACCACTCATCGTTACCTGGCTTGTCGAATGCATGTAGAGATACAACAAGCGACGTCGTACAAACCATAACACGGCGGGAGAATATAACAAACATTAAAGATTAAGCAGCAATGGCCCATATTTTCTTTGAATTCAAAATATTTTACCAATAGATAGATACATTAATCTAGAAGAGACACGAACGAACTTACCAACATCATCAGGCTTGGTCGAATGCATGTAGAGATATCCCATTTCTTGTGCAACGAAACGGAGCCTTTCTGGCGGGAGCAGAAACTCCTGTTCATCCTTGTTTGGTAGAAATAAGTTGGGCCAGAGTTGGGCCAGGTACGGGTAGACCAGGAACTTGAGGCTGATTTGCGCAATGTCATTGTTGTGGATCCCTTTCACGTGTCTTTTTACAAGCAAACACAAGTAATCAAAAAATATAAATAAATACAAGTTTTAGTAAATATATTACTCATTGCGGATATAGTATCGAAAATAATATCGCTAGTGATATTCGTTTGTCTCGCAATGTATATATGGTCAACAAGGAATCTAAAAGATCACGACGTTTCGTATGCCGCTGCAATACTTTGTCAAGTGATATAATCTAATGTAAGCAATTGTGTTTTATACTCTCGTGCGGCTCCAAACCGCGTTATCTCGCATGAACGAGTACGTTACTAATTGGTCAATAACGGGCAAGTTTTGTTTGGAATAATGTATTAATATTGTCCTTGTTCGGTAGGAATAATAATAATAATATACTCGATTTATATAGCGCCTAATATGATCGATAATCATCTCTAAGCCAGAGTTACGCCAAGTACGGGTCGAGCAAGAACCACCCTAACTAACCCTAACCCAAATTGAATTAATATGTATATATGTTTGATTGGTTGCTCCCGTTTGTGGGGGAGGTATGCGAGAGAAGGGGGCGCATTTATCCAGTAGATAATTATAAATATATGCACTCAAATCATACATATATGTGTAACGGAAAAGAAATTTGGTAAACCAAAAGCTGTTCCATGAAATTCTACTTACTTTGGGTACAGAACGCCAATGTCGATACCAGTGACTGCCCCACAACCCCTCCATACACGTAACTCTCTCAGCCCCAGATTAAATATGTTTATATTTATATTTTTGCTCCAGTTCGTGGG